>UESW01004360.1:309092-345790 GCA_900491605.1 Calamus simplicifolius | reverse complement strand
TATGAGGAAAGCTTGAGGGCAGGTCTCTGGTTCCCTCTTCATCCGTTGGTGCGGGAGGTGATGAAGTTCTATAATATACGCTTCACCATGGTAGCCCCCAACAGTTGGCGCAACCTTATCGGGTTCATCTCGTTGTGCAAACACCTCGGGGTGACCGCGACCCTTTTGCTATTCAGGGTGTGTTTCAATCTGGTCTCGGGAAGGCCTCAGAATGGCCTTACATCGGTCCCGGAGATCCTTCAAGATGATATCGGATAACCATCATCGATAAAGGAGTGGAAGTCGCGGTTCTTCATAGTTGGGGGGAACATCGGTTTGGACTTCCCTCGGGTATGGGGGCAGTACGTGAAGGATCCAGAAGCGCACCAAAGTTAACTAATTCGGAGAAGAGGGATCTGATTGTGCTGCGCGGCAGTCAGGCGCTCCCAGCCAGCGTTCTCCTATCGGAGGACGCTCTCTTTACGGCCAGACTGAGCCCCGTCGATCCTCGCGGTGAGTATTACCTCATAGTTGATAGTTTAGCGTGGCTCCATCTTTGATTTCTGTGCGAACTAACGGGCGAATCATATAGCCCCAACAGCCGAAAGGTCGGCGCTCGCAGACCAGATGAGGGAGGAGCTGGGAAAGTGCCGCAGGAGATTTGGCTCCAGCAGCAAGCATCGGTCTGAGAAGAGGTCTCGCCCTTCCGGCTCCCGCTCTAGGGGGATCGGGGGAGACGGTGATAGTCGGCGCTTCTCGCCACCGCGGGCTGAAACTACCGAAGTTCTGCGGTGCACGATCTTTCGGCGCCGGAGGAGGGTCTGTCCAGGGGCGAAGATCGGGAAGTTGCGGGGATTTCGGAGGAGGCTGCTGAGGTTTCCTCCCCCCCCCCCCCGTTGTTGTTTTGTCCGATGATGGCAAAGGAGAAACGCCGGTTGGCTTGGGGCCTCCACAGACGAGGCGGTTCGGTCTCCCATTGGAGGCCAGTGGCTCGGCGAGGTTACAGGAGGATGTGGGAGCGACCTCCGCTTCCATCGGGGTAGGGGAAGAGGTTGCGGCTGCTGAGGTTCGGCCTGGGTCGCCGGTGGGAGAGCCAGCGGGCGACGAGGAGATGGCCGAACCTGCCGAACCAACGGCCGACATTCATGGGGGCTTTCTGGTGAAGGGCCTTCCGCCGAGGCATAGGAGGCTCCGGGGGGAGCAGAAGTTCCGAAGAGTCTGTTGTGGACAGGGGGATCCCTAAGGGGATAGAAGCAGAAGAAGATGATGAGGAAGGAGAAGGAGGGGAGCCGGCGAGCGAAGGAGATGCTTCGGCTGGGGCTCTCCTTGCCGGAGCCAAAATGTCCGAAGCTTCTCAAGCGAGGGCCCTGGTGGTGGAAGCTGGCCTATCGAGAAGTTCATGGGTCGCGGGTGTTCTGGATGGCTCCCTGGGAGCAGACTTCCACTCACGCGACCCGAAGGTGAGCGCCAGGTTCTCCGCTCTGATGCGGTCCGTGTTTCAAGGGGAGGAGAGTTCGTCAACAGGAGGGGGTCATCCGGAAGACCTTGTCGAGATAGCCTTCCGTTGCGCGGGGTGCCGAACGAGGCTTTTCTTCTCTCCGAAATTGACGACCTTGCTCTCACAAGGATTGCCATAGACTACGCGTCTCGGGTAGGTTGTCGCACCGGAGTTGAGTCTTTAGTCGATTAGTTGGACTATGTCTTTTATGCATGTGATCCTTTTTTGCAGAGTGCCCTGATTATGAGGGCACTGAAATAGTGCTTACATCTGGCTGTTGGAGCTTGGGCTCGAGCCCGCTACGAGGCTGATCACTTCAAGGAGAGGGCGGGTTCGACTGACAAGCTCTCTCAAGCCCTGGTGGTCCTCCAAAGGGAGCTCAAGGAGGCTCGCAGGGTTCTTGCGGTTGAGAGGGAGAGAGCTCCTCGACTCGCCGTACAGGTTGGTGAGCTCCAGCGGGAGCTTGGGGTGACCAACAGGACTCTTGCGGTTGAGAGGGAAAGAGCCTCTCAACTCACCATACAGATTGGTGAGCTCCAAGGCTTTCGCGAGCAATCCGAGAAGGCTAGTCTGGAGCTTTCTCAGGCCAGGGCAGAGCACGAGAGCAAGGTTAAATCCATGCAACTGTTCTTTGACAAGAGGTGGGACAGCTGAAAGCTAGCCACGCTGAAGATAAAGCCAGCTAGAGCAAAAGGCTCAAGGAGGAAGAGCACAAATGCCGGCGGCAGCAGGACCACCTCACCCGCCTAAGCAAAGAGCTCGCCGATACACAGGACGGCTAAAGTGGTCGATAAACGAGCTGCCCGACTATCCGACGAGGTTGACTTTGCCCGTCAAGAAATTGGAGATACCCAGTCTCGGGTGGATGAGCTGAAAGAGAACCTTCGCCAGAACCAATCGGCTAGGTCTAGGGCTCTCAAGAGGGTCCACGTGCTGGGGGGAGCTAGCTCGGCGGGAGGAGCAGGTAGGGCGCTATTAGTTTCACTCATTTTGATCTTTCGACTTTTGTTTTACTCGGCTTTTTGCCTGCAGTTGCACAGGGCGAGGCAGGAATTTCAGGGGCGGCTAGCGGCGTTCGGAGAGGAGGCGGCCTTGAGGCACCGAAGGATCTCCGAACTGGAGGGGCAATTAGCTGAGGCAAATGCGCGGGCCTTTCGGCGGTGGAGGAGTACAAGAAATCCACCGAATTGCCGACGAACGCAGGGCGGCCTATGCCGATGCATTTCAGCTGGGCGAGGATGAGGCGCGGGCTAAGGTTGCCCAGGCTTATCCTGACCTGGACCTGTCGTGCCTGGACGCCGAACATTATGAAGCGTACACCCCGGGGGTCGAGGAGGAAGTATGGAGAAATATCTGATGTCGACCTCGAAGGCTATTCTGGGAGCCGATGCAACTACCGACGCATCCCCTCGTGACACCTTCGAGAAGGGGGGGCCAAGCAATGCCCCTGCTGATGCGGCTGTAGGAGATGCTGGGATTGACCCCAAGTCCTGACCCTTTGGGGGATTATATGTGCTTTCCCTTTCTTTTGCCCTGTAGTTCGACTGGAAATCAATAAATGGATCAGCCGTTTTTCATTTGTTTGTCTTCCCTGGATGGTTTTTTGTCTCGAATTTTGGAGGAACATCCCAGTAGAGGCCAGGGCATAGGGATTGTCTCGACGAAAAGGTCGAACGACAATGTAGCCTGGTACAAAAGGAAGTTGAGAGACGATTTAACTCGGCTTAGGCCGAATGACACGGTGGTTCGACCAAATCCGAAGAATGAGATAGCTTTTTTAGGGCCGAGGGACAAGGTAACTCGGCTAGGGCCGAGGGACGAAGTAGCTCGGCTAGGGCCGAGGGACAAGGTAGCTCGGCTAGTGGCAGATACTTCGGTTGGTTTCGAAGTATAGAAACAGCTTTGGCCCAAAAAGGGGGCATTAGTTGATGCCTACGCCTCACACACAACCAGAGGGGGGGGGGGGCATTACCGAGGAACGCTCGGCATCCGCGCCCCTTTATTGCCTTGTCAGCGTCCTATCCTTTCTCAGATGAGTCGATTTTTGTTTTGCCGAAATAGATGATACGGCTTTGACGCCAGCAAAAAGCTGCTCTAGCGCCTTCCGAGAGGCTTTTATTGCGTTGATATTTTCCCACGCGGTTGTTTTGGCGTATGACGCAAGCGTTTGCCCGCCATTGGAGGATGTCATTTTCGTAGGACGATCTCCCAGATCTGCCAGTTTCTGTAGGATCGGCGGGCGATTTTCTGCGTTTAAAATCATGATTTGAGATCAAGGGGGATCTTTGCGTGCGTCACGGTTTAGGCGATGGGCTTGGCGCGCAATGGGGGGCGCTGCTTTCATCCTGGGAGGCCACGTGGTGGCATGGGTTAGGTGTTTTGAATCTCGGGGCTTTCTGCCTTGATAGCTGCTCCTGGTTCATTTTTGCCTATAAAAAAGGGAAAGAGGGGTCGTGTTAGAACATCCCAAAGTTTCCTTCCCTGTGAGAGTCTCCACGATGCCCATCTCTCTGGGGTTTCAAGCGGAAGGACTGAGCTTTCTCTTCGTGAGTTGTTTTCCCCCGGATAGTTGGGTGATGAAGGAGCCGTTGGAGAGTGGCTCGCCCTCAGGGGATGAGTCCCAGAGATCATATGGAGAGCGCACAGGAGGGCCGCAGAGATCACACGGAGAGTGCACATATGCGCTTCCCGTGTGCCCTTTGTGGTTCGCTACGGGGGGGCACTGGGTAGGAAGTGTATCGACACCCCGTAGCACGCACGGAGCTTCCCTCCTCCGTCGGTATGGATTCTCTCCCTTCTCTGAGGGGAATCCTTGCCACGGGGAGGAGAACATGGGAGCAACACAGGACTGATGGTCCTCGAGCTCTCTCAGTCGGGTAGCGATCTGCGATCCAGCATCCCTCCTTAGGGGAGCTGGTTGGTTTGCCCGGGTCCTCAAAATCAGCATCCACGGGTCATGCCTCCTTTTGGACCTCTTAGTTCATCCGGAGGGACCGTGGAAGGACGGCTTCGCCAACTATCGGGCGAGCTGACTGGTTCGTGGTTTGTCTGATTTCTCGGGCCAGATGCCGAAGTATCGTTGTTGCCCAGATCTGCTTTGGAGCAGTTTGCCCGAGTTTTGTACTCGTATTTACTTTATGCATTTCAATGCTCTTGTAATGCCTCTCAGGCAGTTTTAATCGGTTTTGATGGCAATGAAATGAAGAAAGTTTTGTTCTATTTCTCAATTTTTGTTTCTTTTGCGCCAAGAGTTGTTGTTGTTGGTGACGAGGCTTAAGGACATCTCGTTCATTTTTGGACGAGGATCCCGCGCTATCCGAGCCAGTCGGGGCTTGTAATGCCGCCCAGATCCAGACGGAAATTTGGAGACTGTTCGGCAGTAGGACATATTCCTTGACTCTGGCCGAAGCTCGGAGATTTATGACTCGACCTTATTGGGGTTCGAAGATTTGTAGCCCAGCCCTGCTGAGGTTCAGAGAATGGTTACTCGGCCTAGCCGAGGTTCGGAGATTTAGAGCTCGGAGAGATGACTTAGTCGTCACCGTGAGTCATGATATCTGGTCCCTATGAGGTTCGGTGAGGAGTATCAAGGCGGAATGGGCGGCGCGTGGGTACGCCCTTCATTTATGATTTGGCCACTCCCGAGGGAGCGAATTATCGTCAGGTGCTGGCGCTCTTTCTTTTTCACATTTTCCAAAGGGTGGCCGATTTAAGAGAGCTTGGGGAGTGTTGAGGGCATTTACTGCGAGGGCCCGGCAGATTGGGAGGTACCCCGTCTCTAGAGAAGGAGGGGGGTTTTCGAACAGCTCGTCGACATTTACCAATCTTGCTCGGGAAGGGGCGTGGCCCTTCAGGTCCCGTGGCCGCCAGTTAAAACGGCGACACGTGGCGAATTCCCATGGGTCGGTATTTATGATCTGACTGATCGAGATACTCGCCTGAGGAGTATAAATACGTATGAGTGGGGTGCTGGTGTTTACCATCCTTTTGGTTTAGTCTTTAAACAACTTTTGATATGGCTTCTCAAGGTGGGGGACAATCGTCCAACGGCGGTCATGGAGGTTCTCAGGGGAATTGCACGCCGTGCTGGTTGACACCATGTCCTTGGCATCCGCCTTTGCAAGCCATGACGGTTCGAAAAGGTGGTTGAAGAGTACCTCACTGTTTCCGTGAGGGAGGCAGAAGCCCTTCGCCGGGTGGTGGACCGGTAGAGGGAGGAGATAGCGTCCCTCCACCAACGAGTCGCTGAGCTGTCCCGGTGTTTGGAAGACTCGGCACAGGGAGGGCCCGGCAGCTCCCGGGGAAGATAGTAAGCCCCTGTGAGGGCTCTCTTTACTTTTTCTTTTTCACTGTTGTTGTTTTTTCTTTTCCAATCAATGAAAATGAAGATTTTGCATCTGGTGCATCTGCTGTTGTCTCCAAATCATTTGCCAACGTTGATTGGAATTTATCAGCCGCCCGAGTTCGAGCTAAGTTTTAGGAGACCGCAGTTGGGTTTAGTCAGGGCACGTAAGCTACCCGAACCCAAACATAGTTTAGAAGGATGTTTAGGTCGGTCGGGGCTTGTCAGCTGCCCGAATCCGAACCAAGTTTTGGGGGGTCGTTGGTCTCTGTTTGGACCAGCGGCGGACCTAGGCGGTCCTTAGAAGGAGATCCTTTACTTCTGCGGAGTATCGGGAGGTTTTTATTTTGGAGTATCCGAGAGGTCACTCGGCCTCAAACGATGCCTTGGGGCGTGGCTAAAGCACGAAGACATTGCTTGTTTGGCCGAGGATTCGAGCATCGGGCGTGGCCAGGGCGCAGGAATATCGCTCGGTGGGCCCGAGGAATTTGATAGTCAAGGACGTTCCTCGGCTTTGGCCGAGATTTTTAGTAGCAGAATATACCCTTGACTTCGGCCAAGGCTTACGCACTCCGGTTTTGGCCGGGGCTTCATAGATTGTGGCCCCGTCTAGGTTCGGGGATAAAATGTTCAGCCTATCCGAGGTTCGGGGACTTCGTTGCTTAGTCCTGCCGGGGTTCGAAAATTAGTTGCTTGGCCCTGCCAAGGTTCAGAGATTTTGTTGCTCGGCCCTGCCGAGGTTTGGAGATTTTGTTGCTCGGCCCTACCGAGGTTCGGAGATTTTGTTGCTTGGCCCTGCCGAGGTACGGAGATTTCCTGTTTAAATGGGTAACTCGGTTGTGCCAAGAATTGGTAAGCAGCACCTTTTTCTTTTCACAATTTTTGGCGACATAATGTGTGGTGATTCATGTCATAAATTATGAAACAAGTGCTGACAAAAATTTGAGGCAATCCGGTAAAGGGTGTACCCTACTGATAATACTTACGAAGATTGTCCGAACTCCACGTTCGAGGGATGGATTTTCCGCTTAGATCTTGCAGCTTGTAGGTCCCCGGTCCAACAATCTCTGCTACTTGGTAGGGGCCTTCCCAGTTTGGTGCCAGCTTTCCTTGCTCCAGCGGTTTGGAGACAGATGGTTTCCAGAGAATGAGGTCGCCAGGCAAGAAAGCTTTCCCTTTGACTCTGGAGGCGTGGTAGCGGGCCACCCTTTGCTGATAGGCAGCCACTCTGATCCGAGCTTTCTCTCTAACCTCCTCTATCAGGTCGAGGTTGGTAAGGAGCTGCTCATCGCTGGCTTCCTCCGAGTAGCTTTCCACCCACAGAGAAGGGAGACATATCTCCACTGGGATAATGGCCTCTGTGCCGAAGGCCATCCGGAATGGTGTTTCGCCTGTGGGTACTCTTGGGGTGGTGCGGTAGGCCCACAGGACATGGTGCAACTCATCTGCCCACCTACCTCGGGCCCTGGAGAGCCGAGCTTTGATCCCTTGAAGCAAAGTCCTGTTGGTCACTTCGGCTGCCCCGTTGGCTTGCGGATGCCCGACCGAGGTAAGGTGGTGATGGATCTCGTGTTCTTCGCAGAACTGGTGGAACTTCGGGTTGTCGAATTGCTTGCTGTTGTCAGTGATTATAGTGTGCGGGAGGCCGAAACGGCAAATGATGGACCTCCATACGAAATCCCTGGCCCGTGCTTCGATTATTTGTGCAACCGCCTCCGCCTCGACCCATTTAGTGAAATAATCGATGGCGACGAATAGGAATTTCCGCTGTCCCGTGGCGAGCGGAAACGGGCCGAGGATGTCCATCCCCCACTTGGCAAAGGGCCAAGCGGAGGATATGGGAATCAGGCTGGTGGAGCGGAGCCTCTGAATGCTTGAGTGCCTCTGGCATGGGTCGCAGGCTCGGATAAGGTCGTCTGCATCCTTTTGCATGGTCGGCTAATAGTAGCCTTGACTAGCACCTTGTGACACAGGGACCGGCTTCCCAGATGGTTTCCGCAAATCCCCTCATGCACTTCGCGGAGGGCATAATCTGCTTCAGACGGGCGAAGACATCTGAGCAATGGCATGGAGAAGGACCGTTTGTAGAGCTAGTCATCGATCAGCACATAATGGGTGGCCTACAGCTTTAGCCTTCTGGCTTCTTTTCGGTCGGACGGAAGTGACCCTTCTTTGAGGTAGCTCAGAATGGGGTCAAACCATGATGGCTCGGCCTCAATTTGCATTACTCGGTCAGCTTCTGCGATACTGGGTCTCTCAAAGGTCTCCAGGTGGAATTTCTGCTCGGTGTCCACAGATTCTGCTGTTTCCAACCGAGACAATAGGTCGGCACGGGCATTCTCAGATCTAGGGATCTGAATAATCTCGAATTCGGGAAAATGGGAGAGCAAGCTCCGAACCTCTTGAAGATATCGGATCATGTTTGGCTCCCGAGCTTCAAACTCTCCCCGTACATGACCTTCCACTAGTTGGGAGTCGATGAAAGCATTAAGTTTCTCCACCTTAAGGCTGCGGGCGATTCAGAGACCGGCCAACAAGGCTTCATACTCAGCTTCATTGTTGGAGGCCGGGAAGGAGAAACGGATGCCATATTCAAAGGTCACCCCCTCTGGACTGGTGAGAACCAAGCCTGCACCGTAGCGATGAGCGTTGGATGACCCGTCGATATGGAGGAGCCATCGGGCGCCAGTTTTCGGTTCCTCGGGGAGTCGGGGGTGGAGCCATCCTCTGGGATGGTACACTCGAGGAGGAAATCGGCTAACACCTGAGCTTTGATGGCCGGGCGAGGCTGAAAGCGGATATCATGCTCGTTTAGCTCGACGGCCCACTTGGTCATTCTCCCTGATGTCTCCGGGCGATGGACTACCGCCTTGATGGGTTGGTCAGTCAGGACTGTCACAGAATGCGCCTGGAAGTACGGCTACAGCTTCTGAACTGAGGTGATCAGGGCCAACACCATCTTTTTAATTCGGCTATATCTTGTCTCCGCATCGCGGAGTAGCCTGCTGACATAATAAATTGGCTTCTGGACCTTGTTTTCTTCCCTGACCAGCACCGAGCAAACGACACCTTCTGAAATAGCCAGATATAGGAATAGTGTCTCGCCAGGACTTGGACTGCTGAGGAGTGGGGGAGAGCCGAGATACTTCTTGAGATCTTGGAATTATTTTTGACACTCGGGGGTCCACTGGAAGTTCTTAGCCGACCGGAGAGTTTTGAAGAAGGGGAGTGTTGGCCCAGATGGCAACCCAAGAGGGGGGGGGGGGGGGGGTGAATTGGGTTCTTTTAAAAAGTTAGCCTTTTTTAAAATAGTTTGCTTGAGATAGATAAAGGCAAATGCAAGGTAACTATAAAGTGCAGTGAATAAGATAGAGATAGAGAAAGAGACAATGGAACACTGCAAACACAAAAGATTTTATAGTGGTTCGGTGTATCCAACACCTACGTCCACTCCCAAGAATCACTTGGGTCCACACTATAATCACCATAGATTACAGTAGAGTTGTTTTACAAGCTCACAACTCGTACTTGTTGTTTTCCCGGGTGCACAACGAACCCAGCTAGTTTTCAAGGGCTCACCAGCATAAAAACCCTAACCCAAGCTTAACCAAGCTTGAACCGAGGTAAAACTACCTCCTCTAGTTCAATCCCCCAGATTGAACTAGGCACAAACAAAATAAGTATTGTTTTTGAAATACAAAGCTCCTCAATGAGCAAATATACAAATTAAGAATAACAAGATTTAGAAAAGCCTAATTTGAAGATTGGTTGGCTTTTGAGCTTTTCTTCTTTTCTTCTTTTCTTCTTTTCCTCTTCTCCCTTTGGAATGATGAATCAAGCCTCAGCTTTAATCCCTCACAGTTGTTGCAGTTGAGAAGATTGGAAATGGAAGAAACGAAGCTTTTTCTTCAATTTGGGAAATCCACTGATTTTTGATTTGAGACGCCTTGGATTACTCTTTGAGCTTTATGGAGTGGAAGGATTTGAGTTTGAAGGATTTTCTCTTGGATTTCAGGCTCAGAGATTTTCGGATATTTGATTTGAACTATTTCTCTTTTCCGTTCTATTTCTCCTTTTCTCTCTCTTTTTCTTCTTTTTTTTTACTTCTTGAATAAGAGTCCTCCCTTTATATAGATTTCTTTCACACCATTTTTGAAAGAAAACTATCCGTTGGAGTGTACCTTGTATCAAAATATATCCGTTAGAAATGAGGTAAAATAGAAATATTACCGTTAGAGCTGATCTGGCAACTTGATTTTTCGTTCCAGGTGGGTTGGAGTCGACTCTAACTTTTCTGGAGTCGGCTCTAGCTCGAGGCATCTCAGAACGGTATTTCTGGAGTCGTCTCTGGCTTTTCTGGGGTCGACAAGATACTTTTCCGGAGTCGACTCTAACTTACCCGGAGTCGACTCTAGGTCGGGGCCAGAAAAATCGACTTTCTGCTTCTTCTGTGAGAGTCGACTCTAACAGTCTCGGAGTCGACTCTAAAGTCCGTGCCAGTTCCGGAGTCGGCTCTGTGAATCTCGGAGTCGACTCTAATGTCTGCAATTCTTACCTAGACATTAGATTCGATCCAGAACACTATGTAACTCCTGATTTTGATCATTCAATAGTCTTATAATCTGAAACACTAAATCAAAATCATCAGAGCCTTCAAGAGTTATACTCAGATAGTTTTGTTAATCATCAAAATCATCAATTGGGTCAACAATCTCCCCCTTTTTGATGATAACAAAAACTTTGAGTATATGCATTCAAAAATTCAATCAAACTAAGGATTATAGTCATTTTGAACTTTAAACATTTGTAATTTAGGTTTTGATGCCAATGTTCAATGTAAACTTTAAAATTGTGCATGAGTTCAATATAATCCGTCAATTATGAATATTTAATCTTAATGTGCATAAAATTGCAAATGAGCTTTTTGTTAAGCTCCCCCTGTATATAAGCATCAAATTTTAACAGATTAACATTTCAAGTCATTTTCATAAACAATTAATTCTCCCCCTTTCTTTCTTTCTTTATGCATATATAACCATTAAAATTTTCAAGTCTTTGCATATTATTCATATTCAATCTTCTTTGCATACAACCTTCTTTTATTAACCTTTGCATATTATATTCAATCTTTCTTTGCATACAACCTTCTTTTATTAAACCTTTGCATATTCAACCATCTCAACCATCTCTCCCCCTTTTTTGTTATCAGAAATAAGGAGAGCATTAGATAAAGAAAGTTATATATAAGAATTGTAGACTCAATAAAGCATAGGGATCCAAGCAATCAATATTTGAAAAAGTGAAATTGTATTTCATAAGCAAGAACCATTACATTAGTTGATTCATTTACATTTCAAAAAGAAATACATTAGATATTCAAAAACTTCCTAAGTACAAACTATCAAAAACAAAATCAGGGTCAAATGTGTTTGAATACAATTTTCTTCAGATGACCTATGATTTCCATTACATCATCCTTTTGTGATTTCTTAAAGTTTTCAAGGCAAGCTTCGATTTGAGAGACTGCAAGGTCAATGTCCTTCTTCAATTGACCCGTTGCATGAACATAAGATCTTGTGAAGCTCAGCACCAAAGGATTCAACAGAACTGCCTAAGGTAAAGGATAGCATGTCCAGTCTCGAATTTAGTTCATCTTTCAACAGATTAAAGTCTTCTTTTAATTTAAAAATTTCTTGAGATCTCTGGCTATCATACTCAGCAAGCAAACCTCTTAACTGATCAAGTTGCTCATCAAAGAATCTCCCAGAATTTATTATAGGCTGATGTGGAGGAGAGGAATAGAACTGGGTCCGGCCTCTGAAGGTCCAGCTGAAGAAGGTCCCGCAAATATGGATCAGGGACAGATGGTCCCTCAGTGGATGGTCCCGGGAAGTTCTACTCTGGCTTCCTCTGCCCTTTCTCTCTCTGCTCTTTCCTCTCTTCCTCCCTTTATCCAAATACCATTTACTTTCTTGAAGCCCATCCGATGGATAGTAGATATGCTATAATAATCAGTGTGTCTCAGTTTCTTAAAGGTTCATTTTCCATAATGAGCACACCCTGGCTTCTAAAGACTAGTGTCAGAATCATACCGTATGGCAGTGTTGATCTCTTCTTTGTAGCTGCCTCTGCCATGTATCCAATCATCATGCCAGCTAAATTGACTGGCCTCCCAGTTATAATGCAGTCCATCAATAGAACGTCTCGCTCCGAGACATACTCGAATCTCCCAATTTTTGGAAATAAGATTCTTCCACAGATATTATGCAATAATCTGAGTTCTAGGTTCAACTGATTTGCAAATATTTCTTCAAACTCAGTCACATCTCTCCCTAGCATCCTTGTCAGTGCCCCACTTCTATCCTCATGTTGATATTCCATCAATCCGATAGTGGGCATTTCTAATAGGTTTCCAAGAATCTCCGAGGTAATGTCACTCTTGTTCCTCTTACAATGCTTACTAAACCACCTTCTCCTCTGCTTAATCCGTTGTAAAACTCTCTTACTAAAGCAGGATAAGTGGGTAAATCAAGTGAGCAAAATTTTTCCCATCCCATTTCCTTCAAATATCTTCCAATAGAGAAACCTTCCGATTCAAATAAATCAAAGTTTACTTTTCTCCCAGTGGTAATGGTCTTACCCGCTAAATGGTCAACCTTTGGTGAAGATGGTGAAGGAGGGGAATCCTCTTGAGTGGCCGAAGAGGAAGAAGGCGAGGGTTGCCTCCTAACAGTGCGTCTCTTCGTTGGAACGGATGCTCCACCGACGAATCCGCGCCTCTTAGGTGCCATTGAGAAGATTGGAAGATTAATCAAGGGTTTTGAGTAGATTCGGGAAGTTGGAAAGGTTTTGGAGTTCTTTGGATAGGTTTAGGAGACGATTGGAATGATTGGGGGTCGACTCCGCCTTTTTATTTTTGACCTAGCTCGACTTAGAGTCGACTCCCGAAAACTGGGTGTCGGCTCCGAACCAGAAATCTGTCAGCGCTCGTATTAGAGTCGGCTCCACAAAAGCCAGAGTCGGCTCTAATCACTTAGACAGAACATCAAAAACTCAGGTGTCGACTCCACAAACTGTCAGAGTCGACTCTAACAGTTCCAGAGATAAAAAATTAAGTTTCAAGAATTTGAAACTATTCAAATTAATCATCAAATTATAGATTAATGTACTTTAGCAATTGGGGAAACAATGAATCAAGATCTAGATAGATTTCCTTATTGAAATATCAAGATTTTTCAAGAAAATGATGAAATCTAGATAGATGTCCTTAAGAGTTTCATAAAACTATTCCAATGGATCACAAACTCCTAATTCTCCTCTAAGATAACAAAATCTCTCTTCACTTAAGGGTTTTGTTAATATATCTGCAAGTTGTTCTTCAGTATTCACATAATCAAGACAAATTTCATTATTGGCTACATGTTCTCTTATAAAGTGATATCTTATTTCAATATGCTTTGTTCTTGAATGTTGAATTGGATTTTTAGTTAGATTTATTGCACTTGTATTATCACATCTTATAGGTGTCTTATCAAGTGTGATACCATAGTCTTCAAGTTGTCTCTTAATCCATAGGATTTGAGCACAGCAACTTCCAGCTGCAACATATTCTGCTTCCGCAGTAGATAATGCAACCGAATTTTGCTTTTTGCTAAACCATGAGATTAAGTTACTTCCTAAAAATTGGCATGCACCACTTGTGCTTTTTCTATCTAACTTGCATCCAGCATAATCAGAATCTGAGTATGCAATTAGATTTAATGTAGAGTCTCTAGAATACCATAAACCTACATTTTTTGTTCCACTTAAGTATCTTAGTATTCTTTTAACAGCTATTAAGTGTGATTCTTTAGGTTCTGATTGAAATCTAGCACATAAACATACAGAAAACATAATATCTGGTCTACTTGCTGTTAAATAAAGAAGGGATCCGATAATACCTCGATAATACTTTTGATCAACCTTTTTACCTTCTTCATCTTTGTCCAGCTTGCATGAAGGACTCATTGGTGTTCCGAGGGGTTTAATTGATTCCATACCAAATTTCTTTAAAATCTCTCTTGTGTACTTTGTTTGGTTGATAAAGATACCCTCTTTGCTTTGTTTGATTTGGAGTCCAAGGAAGAAGTTGAGTTCTCCCATCATGCTCATCTCGAATTCTCCCTGCATTAACTTGGCAAATTCTTGACATAGAGAATCGTTAGTAGCACCAAAAATAATGTCATCAACGTATATTTGTACTACAAGTAAATCTTTACTTTTTCTTTTCAAAAATAATGTTTTATCAACATTTCCTCTTGTGAAATCATTTTCAATTAAAAATTTACTTAGTCTATCATACCAAGCTCTAGGTGCTTGTTTCAGACCATATAATGCCTTGTGTAATTTAAAAACGTGATTTGAAAATTCATGATCTTCAAAACCTGGTGGTTGTTCAACATAAACTTCTTCATTTATAAAACCATTTAAAAATGTGCTTTTAACATCCATTTGAAATAAGTTAAAATTCATATGACATGCAAATGCAAGTAAAAGTCTAATGGCTTCTAATCTAGCTACAGGTGCAAAGGTTTCATCAAAATCAATACCTTCTTCTTGATTATATCCTTTTGCAACTAATCTAGCTTTGTTTCTAATTACTATGCCATTTTCATCTAGTTTTTTCTATAAATCCATTTTGATCCTATTACTGAATGATTTTTAGGTCTTTCCACTAATGTCCATACATTATTTCTTGTAAATTGATTTAATTCTTCTTGCATTGCTAACATCCAATTATTATCTTTTTCAGCTTCTTCTATGGTTTTAGGTTCAATTTGTGATACAAAAGCAAGATGATTACTAATATTTCTCATATATGATCTAGTTCTTATTCCTTGAGATGGATCACCTATAATCAATTCCTTGGGATGACTATGAGCATATCTCCAGTCTCTTGGAAGATCTATATCATTATGATCAATATTGACATCATCGTCCTTATGTGAATCATCATCTTTAGCTTCTTGCTCATGATCTGAAGATACTTCAATATTAAGTTTTTCAAGATCTTTTTCAATTATGTTTGTATCTTCCTCATCATCAAGCTTTTCAGAACTAGATGCTAAAGACTCATCGAAAACTATATGAATGGATTCTTCAACTACTAAGGTTTTCTTGTTAAATACTCTATAAGCTTTACTAGTTGTTGAATATCCTAAAAAGATTCCTTCATCAGATTTAGCATCAAATTTTCCTAAATTGTTTTTACCATTATTATGAATAAAACATTTACATCCAAAGTATGAAAGTATTTTATATTGGGTTTTCTTTCATTCCATAATTCATAAGGTGTTTTCTTTAAGATTGGTCTTATTAGGGCTCGATTTAAGATGTAGCATGCTGTGTTATAGCTTCCGCCCAAAAGTACTTTGGTAGGTTGCTTTCGCATAGCATGGTACGGGCCATGTCTTCTAGAGTCCTATTTTTCCTTTCAACTACACCATTTTGCTGTGGAGTCCTAGGGGCTGAAAAATTATGATTAATACCATTTTCAGTGCAGAAACTTTCAAAAGTGATTTTCAAATTCTGTTCCATGATCACTTCTTAGAGATACTATGGTAGTGTTTTTCTCATTTGTGACTTTCTTGAAGAATTTCAGAAATATTGAGAAAGTCTCATCTTTGTGAGCTAAAAACATTACCCAAGTATATCTAGAATAATCATCTACAATCACTAGACCATATTTCTTTCCTCCTAGACTTGTGGTTCTAGTTGGTCCAAAAAGGTCCATGTGAAGTAGCTCTAATGCCCTAGAAGTTGAAACAACATTTTTAGATTTGAAAGAACTTCTAGTTTGTTTTCCAAATTGACATGCATCACATATTTTGTTGTTTTCAAAAACTAGTTTAGGTAAGCCTTTAACTAAATCCATTTTAATTAATTTTGAAATAAGGTGTGTGCTTGCATGACCTAATCTACGATGCCATAACCATCCAATATCATTTATGTTAGCATTGTCAGCAATTAGGCAATGACTACTTTCAGATAATTTGTCTAAGTCAACTAAGTACACATTGCCATGTCTATAACCAGTAAAAACAATGCTATCATTAATGGAATCAGATACTATGCAAATAGAAGATTTAAATGAAACATTAAAGTTCTTATCACATAGTTGGCTTATACTAATTAGATTATGCTTCAAACCATCAACATAAAGTACATTATCAATAAATGTAGATGGAGTTATGCAAACTTTACCAAGGCCCATAATTTGACCTTTACCGTTATCGCCAAACGTCACAACTCCACCTTTCTTTTCTTCCAGGGTGATGAATTCATCTTTGTCACCCGTCATATGTCTTGAGCAGCCACTATCAAGGTACCACTTTTTCTTTGATCTTTTGGCTACAAGACATTCCTGCAACATAATTTAAACTTTATGTTTAGGTACCCAAGCTTTCTTGGGTCCTTCATGGTTAGTAGCAATAAAGATTGTTCCTTTCGGAACCCAAATTTTCTTTCCTTTAGAGTTTAGTTTTTCATTATTACTTATTGTTTTGCACTCAAAAGATTTATGTCCTTTTTGATTACATTTAAAACAAGTAATATTACTTTGGTTACCTTTTACAAAAATATTTTTCAATAATTTTTGTTTTCTAAATGTGTTATATCCTAAACCTGCTTTGTCAAAAACTGCTTTTTGACTATCTAAAATCATATTTAGTTTAGTTGAGCTTAGAGTAAATTTCTCAACAATGTCTTTATACTTTTTAACATCTTTCTTTAGAAAATCATTTTCATTAGAGATTGATTCTTTTTCTTTAATTAGATTTTTATTTTCAGATTTAATCAAATCAAACTTATGAACACAATCATTCTTTTCATTGAAAAGTGTTTCCTTTTTATCTTTTAATCTTTAACTAGATTTAATTTATTTTTCTCTTTAATTAAATTTAAGTTTTCAGTTTTAAAGATTTGTGTTTCTTTTTCAAAGCTTTGAAATCAATCATCAATTCATTAAAGCTTCAAACATTTCATCAAATGTAAATTCATCATCGGGGGTTTCGGTGCTTACCTCTTCGTTGTCGTCGTTGTTGGCCATGAAACAGATATTGGCAACTTCCTTTTGTTCTTCTTCTTCCGACGAGAAGATTCATCAGACCATGTTGCCATGTATGCTTTCTTCTTTTTCTTGTAGGCCTTTTTCAGCAAAGGACAATCATATCTAAAGTGCCCTGGCTTTTTACACTCATAACATACTAAGGGCTCTTTCTCTTTTTCTTTCTCCTTGTCCTTTTTCTTATCTTTTTCTCCATCAATTCTTGCTCCAAATTTCTTTTATGGAAGGGCCTTTTTCTCATAAACTTTCTGAATTTTTTGGCCAAGAGAGCAGTTTCATCATCATCTTCATCATTACTTTCACTGCTGCTTTCTTCAACTTTTGCAGCCTTGAGGGCGATGGTCTTCTTCTTTCTTGACTCATCTCATTGACATGTTGTTTAACTTGAAGCTCATGAGTCATTAGCGAACCAAGAAGCTCTTCCAATGGTAGGACGTTCAGATCTTTGGCTTCTTGTATGGCTGTCACCTTGGCTTCCCAAGTCCTTGGAAGTGACCTAAGAATTTTGCGAACAAGCTCAGAGTTAGTATAAACTTTTCCAAGACTTTTTAAACCATTCACAATATCAGTGAATCTAGTGAACATGCATGTGATGGTTTCAGTTTGTTCCATTGTAAACAATTCATATTTATGAACCAAAATGTTTATTTTTGATTCCTTAACTTGGTTTGTTCCTTCATGCGTTATTTCCAACCTATCCCAAATTTATTTTGCGGAATTACATGTTGAGATTCGGTTGAATTCATTAGAGTCTAAGGAACAATACAAAATATTAATGGCTTTAGCATTTAATTGTGCCATTCTTCTATCATTATCATTCCAATCCCTTTCGGGCTTAGGAACAATAGTGCCATCTACTAAGTGTGTGGGTGTACTAGGTCCATTTATTATTACTCCCCATAATTCATAGTCAGAAGCTTGAATGAATATTCTCATTCTAGCTTTCCAATATGAATAGTTGGTTCCATTAAATAAAGGAGGTCTATTCGTAGAATGACCTTCAGCAAAATGAACCACTTGTGTTGCCATAAGGATCTTTAGCCCTTGATCGTGAGATCAAATTCTAAATGAGCACTTGCTCTGATACCAATTGTTGGCCCAGATGGCAACCCAAGAGGGGGGGGTGAATTGGGTTCTTTTAAAAAGTTAGCCTTTTTTAAAATAGTTTGCTTGAGATAGATAAAGGCAAATGCAAGGTAACTATAAAGTGCAGTGAATAAGATAGAGATAGAGAAAGAGACAATGGAACACTGCAAACAAAAGATTTTATAGTGGTTCGGTGTATCCAACACCTACGTCCACTCCCAAGAATCACTTGGGTCCACACTATAATCACCTAGATTACAGAGTTGTTTTACAAGCTCACAACTCGAACTTGTTGTTTTTCCGGGTGCACAACGAACCCAGCTGGTTTTCAAGGGCTCACCAGCATAAAAACCCTAACCCAAGCTTAACCAAGCTTGAACCGAGGTAAAACTACCTCCTCTAGTTCAATCCCCCAGATTGAACTAGCACAAACAAAATAAGTATTGTTTTTGAAATACAAAGCTCCTCAATGAGCAAATATACAAATTAAGAATAACAAGGTTTAGAAAAGCCTGATTTGAAGATTGGTTGGCTTTTGAGCTTTTCTTCTTTTCTTCTTTTCCTCTTCTCCCTTTGGAATGATGAATCAAGCCTCAGCTTTAATCCCTCACAGTTGTTGCAGTTGAGAAGATTGGAAATGGAAGAAACGGAGCTTTTCTTCAATTTGGGAAATCCACTGATTTTTGATTTGAGACGCCTTGGATTCCTCTTTGAGCTTTTGGAGTGGAAGGATTTGAGTTTGAAGGATTTTCTCTTGGATTTCAGGCTCAGAGATTTTCGGATATTTGATTTGAACTATTTCTTTTCCGTTCTATTTCTCCTTTCTCTCTCTCTTTTTCTCTTTTTTTTTTTACTTCTTGAATAAGAGTCCTCCCTTTTATAGATTTCTTTCACACCATTTTTGGAAGAAAACTATCCGTTGGAGTGTACCTTGTATCAAAATATATCCGTTAGAAATGAGGTAAAATAGAAATATTACCGTTAGAGCTGATCTGGCAACTTGATTTTTCGTTCCAGGTGGGTTGGAGTCGACTCTAACTTTTCTAGAGTCGGCTCTAGCTCGAGGCATCTCAGAACGGTATTTCTGGAGTCGTCTCTGGCTTTTCTGGGGTTGACAAGATACTTTTCCAGAGTCGACTCTAACTTACCCGGAGTCGACTCTAGGTCGGGGCCAGAAAAATCGACTTTCTGCTTCTTCTATGAGAGTCGACTCTAACAGTCTCGGAGTCGACTCTAAAGTCCGTGCCAGTTCCGGAGTCGGCTCTGTGAATCTCGGAGTCGACTCTAATGTCTGCAATTCTTACCTAGACATTACATTCGATCCAGAACACTATGTAACTCCTGATTTTGATCATTCAATAGTCTTATAATCTGAAACACTAAATCAAAATCATCAGAGCCTTCAAGAGTTATACTCAGATAGTTTTGTTAATCATCAAAATCATCAATTGGGTCAACAGGGAGGCATCTTTCGGCTGAGCGCGCCACGAAACGGTTGAGAGCTGCTATCCTCCCGGTTAGGCACTGGACTTCTTTAATAGATGCCAGAGGCGCCATTTGTTGAAGAGCTTGGATCTTCTGGGGGTTAGCTTCGATGCCCCGCTGGGAGACCATGAATCCGAGGAACTTCCCGGAGTTAACGCCGAAGGCGCACTTAGTCGGATTGAGCTTCATCCTATACTTGCGGAGCGTTGCAAAGCTCTCCGAGAGGTCCTCGACGTGCTGTGATGCTTCTTTGCTTTTGACTAGCATGTCGTCGACATACACCTCCATGTTCCGGCCGATTTGGTCCTTGAATACTTTGTTGACCAGCCTTTGGTAGGTGGCTCCTGCATTTTTAAGACCAAAAGGCATAACACGGTAACAGTAAGTACCTCGGTCGGTTATGAAGGCGGTCTTTTCTTCGTCTTCGGGGGCCATCCGAATCTGGTTGTAGCCGGAGTATGCGTCCATGAATGTCAACATTTGATGACCCGAGGTGGCGTCCACAAGTTGATCAATCCAGGGGAGAGGGAAGCTGTCCTTCGGGCATGCTTTGTTGAGGTCGGTGAAGTCGATGCAAATCCGTCACTTGCCGTTCGACTTCTTCACCATGACGACATTCGATAGCCAGCTTGGGTAATTTACCTCCTGGACAAAGTTCACCTTGATGAGTTTATCAACCTCCTCTTCAATAGCCCTCTACCGCTCTGGGGCAAAGCTCCTCTTCTTTTGCTTGACGGGTCGGTACATCTCGTCCACGTTAAGCGGTGGACGAGAACCTCGGGCTGATCCCGGCATGTCAGAGGCAGACCAGGCGAAGACGTCGGCGTTGCTTCGGAGAAATTCGATCAACTCGCGCCGAGGTTCACCCTTTAGCAACGACCCAATCTTTATGGTTCGGTCGGGATGGGCCTCATCCAATGGCACTTCTTCCAGTTCCTCGGCTGGTTCTCCTCGCTGTTCGGTGAAATCCTCCCGAGCGTCCAGCCCGTCAACCTCCGGCATTCTAGACTGAAGGCTGGTGACGAAGCACTATCGAGCCATGGTTTGGCTTCCTTGGACAACTCCAACTCCCGCCTGGTGGGAATTTCATAGACAGGTGTGGGATGGAGACAACTGCCTTGAGGGACATCAGGCCGGGTCTACCAAATATTGCGTTGTATGGCGACTGAGTTTGGTTACTAGGAAGTCCGTGTGAACAGTGGCCACAAGGGGCCAGGTTCCCGCGTGAACCGTTAAGGTTACGACCCCTTCCGGGATAACGACGTCGCCTGTGAATCCCATTAGGTGGAATCCACGGCTCGAAGGTTTTCCGTGAGCAGTCTCATCTTGGCAAACACATCGAGGTACAAACATTCACAGAACTTCCACTGTCAACAAGGATCCGCTTACATCATAGTCATTTAAATTGAGGGATACAACTAGCGCATCGTCATGGGGAAACTGTATCCCTCGGAGATCATCATCGGAGAAGGAGAGCTCGCCCGTCCACGCTTTCTTTGGCGCCGATCCTTCGTCATCATTTCTGGAGCTCGAGCCGCCGGCCTCCTCGATCATGTTGATGTGGCCGATTACTGGCGGATTTGGTGGAGGAGGAGGTTGTTGAAGCTTGGGCTGGCGATCCCCTCCTTGTCCTGGCTCGGGTGCCCTCCTGAATTGGTTCAGTCGGCCCCGTTGAATCAGCCTTTCAATCTCATTTTTCAGCTGCCAGCATTCCTCAGTGTCATGGCCGTGCTCCCGTGGTAGCGGCAGTATTTGGCAGGGTCCCTTCGGATTGGGTTCTCTCGGAGAGGAGCTGGCCGGGGGAGCTGGTGCTCTATCTCCATGAGAATCTGCGCCCTGGGTACAGTGAGCGGAGTGTACCGGTCGAATCACCTGGGCGGGCTCCGGGAGCGATTCCTCGGCAATGGTAGGGGAGCTCTTTGGCGACGAGGTGGACTTGGCCGACGACGGGTCGGTGCCTATTAGGACCTTTGGGTTCTTTCTTCTTGGCCAGCTCGCGCAGGCAACTCTCCGCGACTCTTGACCCTGGCGTATTTGTCTGCCAGGGCCATCATATCGGAGAGGTTTGGGGGGTAGCTGACTTCCATCGCCAGGTAGAAATCGCTCTCCTTCGAAACTCCCCCCAAGGCAGACATAGCCACCTCATGATTAAGGTGGTCCGGCCAATATAGTTTCTCAAGGACTCCCCCTATCTCTGCTTAACTTCGGAGAGGGAGTCGGATCTCCGTCGGTGACGGTGGCTACTAATGAACTGGCCAATAAAAAGATGGCTCAGCTCGTCGAATGAATCAATGGAACCTGGTTTCAAGGCATTGAACCAGGTTCGGGCAGATCCTCTGAGGGTGGAGGGAAGGCGCGGCAGAGGATTGCGTCGGATGCTCCGTGGAACATCATTATTGACCGAAAGCTGCTGAGATGATCATCCGGGTCAGAAGAGCCGTGGTAGGGCTCGACGGTGGGTAGTTTGACATGGGAGGGAATCACTTCCTCCATAATCCCTTTGGAGAAAGGGATGCCCTGCTCTACCTTGGGCTGAGGTGGATGGGCCTGCTTGGCGGCATCCAGCTCCTGACGCATCTTCCGGATTTGTCGACGGATCTCCTCTTCAGCAGTAAGAGGAGGAGCTGGGCGGGGAGAGCGCAGGGATGGCATTGAATCATGGCGGGAGGACACCGGGGAAAGGGTCCGGGCTCATCGAGATCTAGGAGGATCCCTGTCATAGTTGCTTTGCAAGGCCGGTTTGTCCCCTTTGGGTCGGTGTGGGGGTCCGTGGCTCCATGCGGACCAGAGAGGAGGTGGCCGGAGAGGAAGGAGCTGCGGCCTCCCTATGAAGGTGCAGAGCAGGGGCAGCTGCGAAACGCTCCTGAACTAGGTGGGTCAGGGCCTTGACCTGCTGGACCAGCGTGGCAACTGGTCTGGGTCACCAGGATGGCTGGTGGTGATGGGGTTTCAACTGGTGGAGGCGGCGGTGCCGTATTGCCTGTTGGATCAGGCCTTTGAGTGACGACCTGGTCCTAGGCCTCAGAGGTTGCTCTTCTCTGATTAGCCATTGGAGAGTTCTACTCCAGATCGAGATCCTTATCTCCTTTCTTCAAGTTTTAACGGGAACTTGAGGCCCTTCCTCTAGCGCCAATCTGTTGCCGCCGGGATCTGTCCTTCAACTCGGGCGCAGTCGATCTCCTGGTCTGGGCTTCCTCCTGGGCGGACCTGCACAGAAGTCCTCGCGCGAGAGGCGTTGGGGGTGGCCCTCCGCGGAAGACCCTTCGACGCTCAAGTTAGTGGGGATCGTGATCAACAGAAAATGGGGAGAGGGATCTCTCTGGGGAGTCTCTCCAGGGGTGGCCGATCGGGAGCTCCACGGGAGCACCAACGAGCAACAGTGAGAGGAGAGCGAGAGTGGGAGAGTGAGTGAGAGTGAGCCAAGGGCCGTGAGCGCATACCTGAGAGAATCTGGGGGTACCATATTTATAGGTAATGACCTGGATCTTGAGCGCCTTCTGGAAGGTTCGAAGGTTGTTAGGATACGGGAATAAATCGAATCAGGCCGTTGTAAGGCCGGTGGGATCCGTATCTTGTTGTTGAGGGATCGACGGCTAGGAGAGCTCTTTGATGGCCTGAGATCTGATAGATGCGTAAGTCCCAGGTAGCTATATTAGGTCCTAGACCACTCTTCAACATGATTCTCTGTTTGGGATTCTGTTACGATAGTCTAGGCTCTCCCGCGTCGGGTTCCACAGAGGTGAGTATCGGATCATGAATCGCTCAGGAGGCCGAGCAATAGAAGCTCGGGGAAAGCCGAGCCAGGGGAGGCTCGGGAAAACGAGCTATGGAAAGCTCGGGGAAGCCGAGCCATGGGAGGCTCGGGGGAAGCCGAGCTATGGGAGCTCGGAGAGGTCGAGCTATAGGTAGCTCGGGAAAAACGAGCTGTGGGAAGCTCGGGGAAAATGAGCTGTGGGAAGCTTGGGGAAGCCGAGCCATGGGAGGCTCGGGGGAAGCCGAGCTATGGGAGCTCGGAGAGGTCGAGCTATAGGTAGCTCGGGAAAAACGAGCTATGGGAAGCTCGGGAAAGCCGAGCCATGGGAGGCTCGGGGAAGCCGAGCTATGGGAGCTCGGAGAGGTCGAGCTATAGGTAGCTCGGAAAAAATGAGCTGTGGGAAGCTCGGGGAAAACGAGCTGTGGGAAGCTCGGGGAAGCCGAGCCATGGAGGCTCAGGGGAAGCCGAGCTATGGAGCTCGGAGAGGTCGAGCTATAGGTAGCTCGGGAAAAACGAGTTGTGGTAAGCTCGGGGAAGCCGAGCCATGGGAGGCTCGGGGGAAGTTGAGCTATGGGAGCTCGGAGAGGTCGAGCTATAGGTTGCTCGGGGAAAAACGAGCTGTGAGAAGCTCAGGGAAAACGAGCTATGGGAAGCTCGGGGAAGCCGAGCCATGGGAGGCTCGGGGGAAGCCGAGCTATGGGAGCTCGGAGAGGTCGAGTTATGGAAATCCGGAAAAACGAGTCAGGGGTCGCATGGCCTGCCGGACCACATTAGTTCAGCATGTTCCTCGGGGCATATCATAGCGGGCGGGGGGACGGGGCCGTTCTTAGCCCCATCGCACGATTATCAATGCAATGACGATTCTACCTCTCAACAATATATAGTTTAAAATTTTAATAAAACTTTACAATAATCATAATTCATAAACCATAAGTTTTTTTTTTTTTTGAACATATTCCAGCTGTCAAACCTTTTATTGAAGGAAAAAAAAGTCCACAATATATTATTTTAGGCCTAGGCATAAATAAAAGGCTTTTAGAAATAAAATAAATAAAATAGAGTTTTAGAACAAATGGCATGTATGGAGTGGGTACGAGTAACGGGATATATATGGATATTACATAATTCTGTTGGTACATTTGTGTATGAGTTTAAAATTTTATATTCATAATAGGTACAATGTAAGAATGAATATAATTTTTTTCTAACACCGATACGAAGGTTTCTTCTCTGACATCCATTTTATCCTATTGCCATGTCATCTAAAGGATACAAATATGGAGTATCTTTCTTCAAATGTGCTTTGATCCATTGCCCTCTCTATGTATCGGTGTGTTTAGTTTGCTCTGAGTCATCTTTATATTGCTTGCTAATGGTTCGGTTTTCATCTTGTCATCATGTTTTAAAAATTAAAATTAATTTAAAAATCAGCTTGATTTTTGCATTGACTTATAAATCTAACATAATAAATGTGATAGATTTTATGAACCAAATTCTTTTATTAACTAATAAATTTAATGTAATAAAATAATAGATTTTTGAAGCGCAGTTCTTATATATATTGATAAATCTTACATGACAAATGCAATATATTTTTGAATTTTTAACTTTGTACATGTGATAAAAGTGAGATATATTTAATTTATCAATCAATTATCATTATTGATTCTTCATTTTATTTGCAACAATCAATTATAATTATTCTAATTAATTCTTAATTCTATTTGCGGCTCATTCTTATCCATATAAATTCCTAGATGCATTGAGCTTTAAAATCATTAAAGAAAAAAAACATTCTCTTGTATTAGCTTGGATTCTATCATATTCTTATTTCAGTTTTCTATATGTTATTTTATTTTATTTTCATATTGAAGAGCGAGTCGTGTAGTTAAAAAGCGTATTCAAAAAAGTCTTTGGTCAATCGGTGCACAAAGCATGCATCGGGCACACGAATTGGCCATGCGCCCATGCCACTGCATATGATGTGGCCCAGCTAATCCACACATCCAGTACACGCTTTGTGCACCAAAGGCCGATGTATAAAGACTTTTCCGTCCTTACATTGTGAGTCCATGCTTACGAAGCATGATTTTTATATCTTGCAGGGTGGCCCTCTCCTTTTTTTTTCTCCTGCTCACATGACTTACCCGATTGAGAGGTGCCACTAATAAGTACCACTTGCTTGACACCTGCTACGTGGATACGGATTGGAAGTCCCGGGTATTTTTAAATGAGGAACCAATCCAAATCAATTCTTTCAGACTGAAATCAGACGTTCATCACTTTAGTGCCCAAACGTTCAGATGCTTCCATACCCCAGCATTATCGGCCTATCAGTTTATGCACTACCTTATATAAGATCTGAGCTCGACTCTTAGTCACCCGCCTTCAAAGAGTGGTTCCTTATCTCATTTCTTTGGAGTACGGTGCTTTTATCAAAGGTCGTAGTATCACTGATAATGTTCTTATTGCCTAGAAATTCATGCATGATCTCCAGAGATCCTTAACCCGACAGTGCCTTACGTCTGTTAAGCTGGACATGAAGAGAGCTTATGACAGAATGAGCTAGGCATTTCTTTGTCGAACGCTTCATGAGTTTGGCTTTGCCTCTTTATAGAATCGATCATGGCTCGTGTCCACAGGCCGACATTCTCTCTCATTATTAACGATAGTCAGACTAACTTCTTCCACTTTGTTGTTGGGCTACATCAGGGATGCCATCTATCTCCTTTTTTGTTCATCCTTTCTACTAATGATTTGTCTTGTGCTTTCTCTCTAGCTATGTAGGACTCGCGTCTTGCCCCTTACATTGTTGGCCCCCACAGCCCTCACTCTCTTACCTTCTTTTTGTTGATGATTGTATATTGCTGGGTCATGCATCATTCCATAATGCTGCCACTTTTGCATTCATCATTCAATCTTATTGCCGGCTTCTGGTTAGAAGGTCAATATGCATAAATCCATAATCTGTTTCAGCCCAAAGACTAATCCTACAACTAGGAGGGCTATCACTCAAACTCTGTGTTGGGTTTCGGTCATGCAGTGAAAGGCTGGATTTTAAAAAAATTAACTTTGAAACCCTAATCAACCAAAAACTTAGACCCAAGACCTCTTGATTATAATAATTAATTAGTCATAAAATGTAACATATATATAGAGGAATGTACCTTAATACTTGTGAAGAAAGAAGAAAGCCGATTATCTAATCTTTTTCACTAGGCGCTCAAGTGTTCGCCCTTCCAATGGTGATCCACACGAGAATTGGATCAAAGATATGCTCACGAACTTGACTTAAAGCTCTTTTAGCTTCTTGACTTCTTGGCTTGCCTCTTAGGACCCATTTTACCTTTTCTTAAGCCTAATAAACTTGTATTAGGCTAAGAAAATAGTTGTCCTAAATTGACTAAGACTTGTGGGAAGGGGAGAGGGAGAGAGAAGACTATTGTCTTAAACAAGGATTATAAAAAATTATCCGATGCTATCCTATATGTGCTACCTCCTTTAAATAGTGAATGAAAAGATGTCAAATGAAGGGATACAACCCCTTCCATGTCCTTCTAAAAGGATATGAATATTTAAATTTATTTCAATTTGAACCAAGGGATGCATCATTGTGCGCCACACCTGATGGGATGCTTTTGGCATCCCATCTTAAATAAAATAGCCTCTGATTTTGCCATGTGTTAATATAAGGTTCTCCATATTTAAATGGACTCATAAATCCCCAAAAGATACGCCTTCTAGTGCCTTAAATCAGAAGAACTTTTAGATGCCTCTTGAAAATTTTGCACACGCACAGTTTTCCTTTTGAGAGTCCCATATCTCTTGGACTCTATTAATTAAACCTTATCCAATCCAATAACATCAAGATAAGGTCCTTCACGTTCAATGAACCTATAAGTCTTGAAAAGATGTGCCTCCTAGACTCTTAGGCGCCTCTTGAAATTCTGCACCGCAGTTTCATGTCTCTTGGACTCTATTAATTCAACCTTATCCAATCAAATAACATCAAGATAAGGTCCTCCATGTTTAATGGACCTATTAATTTCAAAAAGATGCGCCTCCTACTATCTTAAATTAGAAGGACTCTTAGATGCCTCTTGAAAATTCTGCACGCATACAGTTTTTCTTCCGAGAGTCCCATGTCTCTTGGACTCTATTAATTCAATGCCTAAATAGGCTTATCCAATCCAATAAATAGCTGATCAGGTTAAGATTATCCTAAATTAATTCTAAAATTAATTTGAATTAATTAATTAAGCTGGTTCAATTCAATTTTGATCCAAATTGGAGCAATAGTTAGCCACATGTGCTAGCATGCTGATTGGCTAACCAATTGAATTAATTAATCTTATTAAAATAATTCTTTGACCAATTTTCTTATATGTATGACCCATTGAGTTCCTCATCTAGCCAGCAGTAGGTCTAGGTTTAAGTTGATTTAGTTCGATTAGAAACTGACTAACTAAATTAGGTCAAATCGTGCTAACCCTAGTTGCCAATTTGAACCATCTTTCAAATGGACTCATGAAATAAATAAATTTAATTCATGAAAACCTACAAGACATGATTGACATCTAGCAATGTGTCATGCCTGCCTAGAAGATAAAAAATTTGGTAAAATTATCAAAATACCCTTCAGTGACAAGTTACCTTGCAATTCAATCCTTCGATCTCTTTATCCGAATAAGTGATGGGTATGGAAAAATATCAAACCCTAACATTTTATTTATTTGAATCTCAAATCAATAATGAAGACTTGATAAATGAAAAATTAGAAACCTATTCTAATTTCATTCTGCTTTGATCAAAGTCTTCTTGAGTCATCATATGATGAGATTACATGGGATAACTTCTCCTCTTACTAGGAATGATCGATTCTTTGTTGACCTACTTATAACCTTCATACACAACCTCCACATCCATGAACACCCCATATATGACTTAGCCATGAATGAGTATGAACCAAAACATGGATTCATATGCATAAGATTCTATGGTAATCTCAGGTCTAAGGATCACTTGCACAACTCCCACTAAGAGAACCATCTTTTGACAAGTAAGTAAGATCTTCATAAGATGTTCTCAATGCAGATCAATTCAGTGAACTCATACCCTAATGAGCACCCACAGTGTATCTACACAAGTGGTTGTGAGACCAACCACCCTCTTCATTGAGCATATATAGAATGTGCCAGTCTTACCAGAATCATCGATCCCCGACTCGATGATCCTTCGACTAGGAATATTGTAGATTAGAGTTTTTAGAAACTTAGGTCTCACCGTTATGAACTTCATCATAACCCTAATTTCATAGCCCTAACCTTATGGGATTCATCATAATATTAATAAATATAAGACATAACATATAATGAATCAAAATACCTTTTAATTGATAAAATATCATACATGAGTTAGAAGAAATTACAAAAAAAATGCCCTTACATGATTGGCTTTTAGGGCACTACTCTTTCAACTTTCACTTGCACTAAAGCCAATCGCCTTTGTATTTAATTCCATACAATCCAGATGATGTTCAAACTGCTGTTGAGGAAGGGCCTTAGTGAATGGGTTTGCTATATTGTTCTTTGTGTCAACCCATTCTATAAGAACATCTTTTCTTTCAATGATCTTTCGAATGAGATGGAAGTGTCTTAGGATGTGCTTGGATTTCTAATGAGACCTAGGTTCCTTACCTTGTGCAACAGCTCCAGTGTTATCACAATAAAATGGCACTGGTTGTTGAATCATTGGAACAACACCTAACTCCATAATGAACTTCTTCATCCAGATAGCTTCCTTAGCGGCTTTACTAGCAGTAATGTACTCTACCTCAGTAACTGAGTCAGCTACAGTTTATTGCTTCGTAGTTCTTCAACTGATTGCACCACCATATAGAGTAAAAACATACCATGATATGGATTTACTATCATCCAGATCTGATTGAAAACTGGAGACAGTATAGCCTTCCAGTTTTAAATATGTTCCTCCCCTGGATCAGCCTGAAACCTACTTGCTATGCCTAAGGCATAAGCAACATTAGGCCTAATACATAATATGGCATATATTATCGACCCTACAGCCGAAGCATAAGGAATCTTGTTCATTCTTTGTCTCTCTTCAGGTGTCTTAGGAGACATCTTCTTAGAGAGATGTATGCCTTGACTCATAGGCAAGTAACATCTTTTACTTCTCTCTAAGTTGAATCTTTTCAACACTAAGTCAATGTACCTAGATTGGGATAAGCCAAGCATCCTCTTAGATCTATCTTTATAGATTTTTATATCCAGTATATAGGATGCTTCTTCCAAATCTTTCATGAAAAACTGTTTAGATAGCCAAGTTTTGACTGATTGTAGCATTGGGATATCATTTCTAATGATAAGTATATCATCGATATATAAAATTAAGAAGAATATGGCACTCCCACTTGTCTTCTTATATACACATGGTTCATCCATATTTTTGATAAAACCAAATTCTTTGATTGTTTCATCAAAGCGAATGTTTTAACTCCTCGATGCTTATTTTAATCCATAAATGGATTTCTTAAGCTTGCATACTTGGTGCAGTCTCCCACTTGAGACAAACCCTTCTGGTTGTGATATATAAACTTCCTCCTCAAGATATCCATTGAGGAAGGCAATCTTTACATCCATCTGCTAGATTTCATAGTCACAGTATGCTGCTATAGCAAGCAATATTCGAATGGATTTGAGCATAGCTATTAGTGAAAAAGTTTCATCACAGTCAATACCATGTTTTTTGCCTGAAACTTTTGCCACTAGCTAGCCTTGTAGGTTTCTACTTGGCCATTTACTCCAATCTTCTTCTTGAAGACCCATTTGCATCCTATTGGCTTTACTCCTCAGATGGGTCAACCAAGGTCCAAACCTGGATGGTATATATGGAGTTCATTTCAGATTTCATGGCATCAAGCCATCTGTCAGAGTCCTTACTCTCAATAGCTTCTATATAAGTCATGGGATCATCATCCTGAATGATATTAGCTTCATTGTCATCTCCAATAACAAAACCATATCTGATAAGTGCACCCTACACTTTCTCTGACCTACGGAGAGAAGGTGAATGTTGTGGCTATTCTTGATCTTTAGGAACTTCTGGTTGAGGAATTTCTTGTTGATTGTCAACAGGAGTAGGTTGTAAGTCTTGATCTTCATTGAGTTCAAGTATCTTCCCACTGCCTCCTTCTTGGATAAATTCCTTTTTCAAGAAAATATGCCTACTAACAAATACCTTTTGCTCAGTAGGATAATAAAAGAGGTATCCAATACCTTCTTTGGAATAACCTATAAACCTACATTTATCAGCCTTAGCACTTAACTTATGTCCAAATACATTTTTGACATAAGCAGGGCAACCCCAAATCTTAAAATATTTAAAACTTAACTTTTTTCCTTTTCCATAATTCATATGGGGTGCTAGGCACTGATTTTGATGGCACCCTGTTTAAAATAAAAGCAGCAGTTTATAGGGCATAACCCCAGAATGATACTAGAAGATCTGTGAAGCATATCATGGACCTTACCATGTCTAATAAGGTGCGATTCCTTCTTCTGCTACACCATTTAATTGAGGTGTATAAGGAAGGGTCCATTCAGAGAGAATGCCTTTGTCTTTAAGATGATTGAGATATTCACTAGACAAGTTTTCTCCTTCTTGATCAAATCAAAGGATTTTAATACTATATCTAGTTTGTTTCTCAACCATACTTTGATACTCTTTAAATTTATCAAAGACTTCGGACTTGTGTTTCATAAGATACACATGTCCAAACCTTGATAAATTGTCAATAAAATTGATGAAATAATAGTATCCTCCTCTAGCTTGAGTTATCATAGGTCCACATACATATGTGTGTATAAGACCTAATAGCTCAGTTGCCCTTTCTCATGTCCAGTGAACGAAGACTTAGTCATTTTTTCCTTGAGGCAGGATTCATAAGTTCCTAATGATTTAAAATCATAAGGATCATAGAAGTTATCTTTGTATAACTTGCTTATCCTAAATTCACTTATATGACCTAATCGGCAATGCCAAAGAAAAGTGGCATTAACATCTTCTCTCTTTCCTTTCTTGTTATCAACAAGCAAAACTTTTTCATTGAGAAAAGAATTAGAAGACCATTATTAAACAAACCATGTTTAAATAATTCATTAGAATAAAAGATAGAGCAACCATTGCTCTTTACATTTATTTCAAAACCTTGTTCTAATAACAAGGGTACATAAATAATATTTCTAATGATATTTGAAATATAATAACAGTTCTTTAATTCCAATATCTTGCCAGAAGATAATAACAACAAATAAGTGCCCCACAGCTTCAACATAAATGGCTTCTTCACTCATGCTATAGAGCTTGAAGTCATCCTTCTTCAAATTTCTAACTCTTTGTAATCCCTGCAATGACTTGCATATATGAGATCCACATGCAGTATCCAATACCCATGAGTCAGAAACTGAAGAACTCAATGATAAATTAGTTTGTATCATGTACAAACCTTTTGATGCTTCTCCATCAGCATATTGCTTCAAACTCACAAGATATATCTTGCAGTTCTTCTTCCAGTGTCCCTGCTTGCCGCAGTGAAAACAGGCTCGATCAACAGAAGGCTTCTTTGCCTTCTTCCTCTTTTGCATGCTACTTTTAGGGTTCCTTTTTCTCTTTGAACCCTTCTTCATTGCCCTTTTTTCTTTCCATCAACTAGAAGAATATGAGCCTTATTATCCTTCAAGTGGCTCTCAGCTGTCTTGAGCATATTCAACAGCTCAGGTAATGAAATATTTAGTTTGTTCATGTAATAGTTCATGACAAACTGCGAGAAGGAGTCTGAAAGTGATTGTAGGATCAAGTCCTGATTAAGCTCTCCATCCATTACAAACCCTAATTGACCTAATCGAGTGATTAAGTCAATCATCTTCAAAACACAAGCTTGAACAGATGAGCCCTCACTCATACATGCACAGAACAACTACTTCAAAATCTCATATCGAGTAGCCCTACTTTGCTCTCCATAAAGCTTTTAAGATTGAGCAATATGGACTGAGGTTCTCACTCCTCATGTTGCCTCTAATTCATTGCTCATCGAGGCCAATATGATACACTTAACAATTAAACTATCATTCTTCCACTTTTTATACATGGCTCGTTCCTCCTCTATAGCATCGTCTTCGATCGAATCTGTATTAGGAGAGTCGAGATGTAGGAAACCTTTTCCTGAGTTAAGATAATTCTCAGGTTCCTCAACCAGTCCACATAATTTGGACCAGTCAACTTGTTGCATCTAAAATGCCCCACAATAATAAAGTAGAAGCCATAAAATTTTAATCTATATTAAAAGTAAAGAACAATATAAGCATATCACTCATAATGATGTCTACAACTAGATAAGGACTTATCAATCTAATTGTATCTCTCACTATTTTATCATGAATACCATAACCCTCACCTATAGTAAGCGAGAAAACCCTACAAGGGTTTCTTTAGTGGGATTGAGATTCTAGACATCAATTGATTAATCAAACCCTAAAAGGATTTGTATTATGATTCTTTCACACTATAATTAAATATAATTTTTAGGAGGGATTTGATGGTCTCATGCACATCATTTTTTTAATATGCATAACATAAATATCATACCAAGCATCTATTCAATGCACTTTTAAAATTATCATTTTGAGTAATTTTTGTTAATTAGAACACGTTCGACCAAGCTCATTAGTTCTTGGGCCAGTCTATGCAAGACACCGCAGATATAGAGGCTCAGGAAGCATGTTCTAATGCAAGAAATTTTAAACTTAAGAAAAAAAATATACGATATATATAACTATATAATAAAACAAATCATGCTAGAACTATAACATAATCATTCATATAATCAATATATTATAGACCACTAATTGAATCAATTAACGTGGCTCTGATACCAATATTGGGTTTCGGTCATGCAGTAGAAGGTTGGATTTTAAAATTTTTTTAACCTTGAAACCCTAATCAATCCAAACCTTACACCCAAGACAACTTGATTATAATAATTAATTAGTTATGAAACATAACATATATGTAGAGGAACTGTTGGCCCAGATGGCAACCCAAGAGGGGGGGTGAATTGGGTTCTTAAAAAAATTAATCTTTTAAAAAACTATGTGCTTTGAAATAAATGAGATTAAGTGCAGGATAAAGATTAAGCACAAATAAAGAGATAGAATGAGATAGTCAAACACGGCAAACACAAGGATTTTATAGTGGTTCGGTATATCCAACACCTACGTCCACTCCCAAGTATCACTTGGGTCCACACTATAATCTACTTGATTACAGCCGAGTTGTTTTACAAGCTCACAACTCAAAACTTATTGTTTTTCCTGGGATTACAACGAACCCAGCTGGTTTTTTGGGCTCACCAGCACAAAACCTAACCACAAGTTATCCTTAGCTTGTACCAAGGTATACTACCTCCACTAATTTAATCCCTTGATTGAACTAGCCAACAACTATGAAAAATAGAGTTTACAATTTAAGATAGCTCCTTAAGTGAGCAAATATGCAATTAAATAAACAAGGGTAAAAAAGCCTGTTTGAAGCGAATTTGATTTGAGCTTTCTTCTTCTTCTTCTTTTCCTCTTCTCCTTTGAAATGTTGAATCAGGCCTCAGCTCAGATTCTTCACAAAGATTGCAGTTGAGAAGTTGAGAAAATTAGGGCTTTTGCTTTCTTTTTCTCCACTTAAAAAATCCTCCGATTTTGAACTTGAATGCCTTGGATTTCTCTTGGATTGATTGATGTAAGCTCTGAGTCTTTCCTTTTGATTTTCTCTCAAGATTTTGGATTTTTCACAAAATATTTCCTTTTCCTTTTTCTATTTTTCCTCTCTATTCTACACTTTCAAACGGACGGTTTTTTTCCTTTTTATAGATCTCCTTAATCCAAGTTTTAGGTGGGAATATAGTCGTTGGAGATGTTTGGATTCTTCTACACACAAAGAAAATAGTCGTTAGAGGTTAGGTGAAAAGAAATCTTACCGTTGAAGTACGTTCTGACAGATGAAAAAATCCGTTCCTGACAGATTGAAGTCGGCTCCAACTTTTCAGATGTCGGCTCCAAGTCAAGTGTTCAGAAATAGTAAAGAAAAAGTTGTTGGGAGTCGGCTCCGAGAAAGGTAAGTGTCGGCTCGTCGCTTTCGGGAGTCAGCTCCAAAAATTATAAGTGTCGGCTCCAGAAAAGTCCATAAAATACGCTCTCTATTCTTAAGTTAGAGTCGGCTCCAGAAACTCAGGTGTCGGCTCCCGAAATCTCAGGTGTCGGCTCTCGAATTCTAGGTATCGGCTCCAGAAACTGAAACAGAATGCACTTCTCTATATCTCATATTGGAGTCGGCTCCGAAACCTTAGGTGTCGACTCCAGGCCCTGCCAAAATCCCAGAAACCTTCTGATACGCCTTGGGATCGGCTCCTGATTATTTGGGTGTCGACTCCAGGCTCTAAATTTTGAAAGTTTCTTTTAAAACATTGATTCAAAACATGTTTCTTTATCCATTTTGATTGATCAAACATTTTTAATCCCTGAAACACTTGTTAAATCTATTAGAAACAAAATGAATATACTCAAGTCTTTTATTAATCATCAAAATCAATAACTGGGTCAATAATCTTCCCCTTTTTGATGATTATAAAAACATTGAGTATATGCATGATTAAACAATAAGATTTTCAAATCAAATATCTCAAATATTTTCCTCAGGTAAGCTCCCCCTGAATGAGGTAGCTTCCCCTGAATGAGGTAGCTCCCCCTATGATACTCAATTTAACATCTATTCTTTCTTTCAATGCATATATGACAATTAATTAAGCTTAATTGTTCCAATGCATCTACAAATATGCAATTAAATACTCTTCCCTTTATAACTTTCAATGCATATACGACTATCAATAACTTCTCCCCCTTTTTTGTAATCAACAAAAGGGTTACGAGGTTTTAAGTGAAATGACAAAATTGATAGATGCTTCAAAGATCAAATGACATTCATTAAGTATCAAATAAGTTCATTACATCAAAATGTTAAACATTACATCATATTGCAAAAAGAAACTTCATTACATCAAAACTTCGTTACATTAGAACTTTTAATAAAAAGTAAATCAACATCAAACTAGACTAAATAACATCAAAGAAACTTCATTACAATATAATCAAAAGTTAGTTCTAATGAGTCTTTGCAAATCTTCTAATATTCTTCCCATTCTTCACTCTGAGTTCTTACAAATTCTTTTGTCTTCTATCAACAAATGCACATGCAGTCATAATTTTGTCCTGAAGCTCAGCATTGCATTTGGAATAAGTCTCTGAGTCTCCACCAATATCTTTAAATTCTTCAAAAATGTTCTTGAGATCATTCTTTAAGGATTCAGCGAAGGCTCCAAGTGTAGACTCAATTTTGCCAATTCTTTCATCCAAAGAATAGAGGGTCTCTCTCAGGTTCATATATTGGCTATCTAGCTCAGATTTCATCTCTTCCTTGTGAGTAACAAAAATACTTCTAAGCTGTTCTAACTGAATATCAAAAAAACCAATAGATGATTGATCAAAAGTAGAAGAAACCAGTGGAGCTGGAGGTACATTCTGACTGGGCTCTGATGAGCTATGTCTCACAGATGGTCCTATCTCAGAAGGGTCAGGTACATTAGTCTCAGCAACCCTATCTCCAGTATGACCTTCTCTCGCATTTTCCATCCACTTTCACAAATCCCACCCTGTGCACAATGGCTAAACTGTAGTAGTCAGTGTGCCTAAGGTTCTTCGATGGCTCATTCTCAGAAATAGCTACTCCTTGACTTCTAAAGACCAGGTTAGGATCATCCCATAAGGCAGTGAAGATCTCCTCTTGCCCCCGACCTCAGCCATATACCATATCATCATTCCAGCAAGATTTATTGGCTGACCCGTCAAGATACTATCCATGACTACAATGTCTCGCTCTGAGACATACTCAAAATGGCTAGTCTTGGGAAATAGAATCCTACTGCAGATGTTATGCAACAGCCTAAGCTCAAGTGGCAATTGGTTTGCCCTAACCTCTTTAAATTCAGTTATTTCTCTTTCTAACATTCTTGATAAAGCAGCTGATCTCTCACTGTGAATGTTTGCAACAAATCCAGTGACAAGAATACTTAACAGATTTCCTAAAATTTGAAAAGTAAAATGAATTCTCTTTCCTCTTACAGAACTAACAATTCCACCATCTCCTCTAGATAAGTTCAGGTAAAATTCTTTAACAAGAGCTGGATAAGTAGGAACATCCAAAGAACAAACTTTATCCCAACCGAGTTCTTTAATCTGTCTACCAATGTTAAAACCCTCGGCTTCAAAGAAATCGAAATCTACTTTCCTACCCATGGTAATAACTCGCCCAGCAAGGGTATCTACCTGTG
>UESW01004360.1:276592-304092 GCA_900491605.1 Calamus simplicifolius | reverse complement strand
AGGAGGAGAGGGACCTGGATGTCCTTCGCAATGGACAGGTCTTTTCGGCTAACGACCTGCTATCGGAGGGGGCCCTCTTGCAGCCGGGCTCAGCCCCTGGACCTGCAAGGTGAGTCTCTCTCGCACCGTGTATCTTTTTCGATTAGCGCGCTTATTCTGAGCATGTGTGCTTTGATGTGGCAGCCGCAAGGTCGGCATTGTCGAGCCTCTCCAAGAGGAGAGAGGGAAGCGCCCAGGGGAAGGTAGCGGCGCGGACAGCGGCCGGCCGTAAAAGGGCTCATGCTTCCGCGAGGAGTCCGCCGGATGCCGGGGCAGTTATGGCAGAAGTGCCGGGGGCAAGGAGGATCCGGGAGGGCGGCTATGGCGCCCGAACCTCCTGTGTTGGAGATTTTAGACAGTTCAGATGAAGCTCCGCTGGCCCGTCCGACCGCGTCCCCTTGAAAGAGGAATCTGCGACGGGTCCAGTGGAGGCGGTTGTAGCAGAGGGGTCTATTGTCCCCGTGGGATTGTCACTGGCTCCAGCGGGAGGGGGGGAGGAGACAGCCACAGCGGAGGAAGTTCGGGGGGAGCCCCCGCTTGGTCTATCTGCCGGGGAGTCTGGTAGCAGTGAGGTCGGGGCGCCCTTGATGGGTCAAGAGGCGGGTCGGATCGAGGCCTCAGGAGAGCTCGCGGAAGAGATGCAAGTGGTGGCGACCGGGAAGGATGCATCAGTGGAGGGAGCGCAACAAAGTGGGGATCCCACGATCGGGGCTCCCTCGAAGAAGATTTGGGGAGGCTGGCGCTTGGGCTGGCCGAGCTATCTGAAGAGGCCCAAGCCAGGGCCTTGATGGAGGAGGCTGAGAGGTTGAAAGCTTCTCAGCTGGGGGTTTTCCAGGCCGGTCCCTCGGGGGGGCCGGTCAACAGCAGCTCGGAGGCCAGCATTGATGAGGCATTTTCCGCCATGATAAGGTCGGTCCTGCATCCGGTGCGGATCCGTCGACGGACAAGTTCGCCGACCTGGGATTGGCCGATGCTGCGTTCGGGCAGCAAGGTGTAGCTGAGAGTATCCACCTCCTTCCTGCCATTGATAATGCGACTTTGATGAGGATGACTCAGGACTACGCTTCGCGGTGAGTCACTTTTCTTGTGCGATAGATGTTTCTCGGTTGACCCCGTCGTGGGCGCTTATTCGGTTTTTGTCTTTGCAGGGCATTTTGCTTTCTGGGGCGATTTGTTGGCGTCTGAGTTTGGCGACGGGGGCCAGTGTCCAGGCCCGGAGGGAGAATGTTGAGCTCCAGTCGCGGCTGAAGGCGTCTGAGCAATTCGGAGAGCTCTGGACACGATGGATAGGAGCTTGAGGGCGGCAAGGGCGGCACACCAGCTGCCGTGGACGAGGTGTCCAAGCTGAAGGGTGGAGGAGTTACAGGGACTCCTAGCGAAGAGCGACGACGCATGCCAGGAGCTGGCCAGGATCGAATCAAAACACTCCGCGGAGGTGGCGGCGACGCGGCGGGAACACGGCGNACACTCGCTACATTCTGGAGGAGTCCGTCCCTTCCAAGTTCCGTCTCCCTCAGTTGAATTCATACGATGGTACAACGGATCCACTAGATCACCTCGAGAGCTAAAAAGCTCTTATGCAAGTCTAAAGGGCTACCGATGCCCTCCTCTGCAAGGCCTTTCCAGCTATTCTATGGAAGGCCGCTCGCGTCTGGCACTCCCGCCTGCTCTCTCACAGTATCGATTCTTTCCGATAGTTGGAGAGGACCTTTCTGGCCCACTTCGACGCCTGTCGAAGGATCCCCGGGTGGCAGACAGTCTCTTTGCCGTCCGATAGAAAGAGAGAGAGTCCCTCAGAGACTTCGTAGTGTGCATTAAAACGGCGACCCTCGAAGTCTACTACCTAGATGATGCAGTGGCAACTCTGGCGCTGAAATGGGGACTCCACCCTTTCTGTTTCACCTTTTCTTTGGACAAGAAGCCACCCAGCTCTTACTTCGACCTTCTGCTTCGTGCGCAAAAATACATTCGCGCTGACGACGCTGACTCCATCCATCGGAAGTTCGATGAAGGCTTTAGGTCTGCCCACGCAGAGCACGGTGGACCCTCCCGTTCCAAGAAGCTCGAGCCACCGTGCCGGCCGAACGATAGGTGTCGGACTCTTGCTCCTCAAGAAGGTGAACTCACCCCTCTCCTTGGTCCTCGCTCTCATATCCTCATGAAGATCGAAGGCGAGCCAAACCTCCAACGCCCTCCTCCAATGAAGAAGGGAGCTTCTCGCGACAAGAGCCGTTACTGCCATTTTCACCGAGACTACGACCACGACACTGAGAGCTACTACAGCCTAAAGCACGCCATCGAGGAACTCATCCAGCGGGGTTACCTCGGAAAATATGTCCAAAAGGGACCTCCAGCTGTTCCGGCGCCCATGGGGCCTCCGCCAGCTCAGGCCAACATCGACAACACCCCGATAGAGAAAACGGTAGGAATTGTCTCCTGGGGGGTGGGCTCTTCATCCAAGCTACCGAGGGGTGATGGAGGGATAGATGACGAATTTCTTTTCCTAAGAGGGAGTCAGCTGGGATTGAAAATGTAAACAATGATGGCATCGTCGTTTCGATGACGATCGCTAAGCACCCTTTAAACGAATCCTAGTTAACAGTGGAAGCTTAGTTGACATCATTACCTACAACACCTTTGTTAGAATGAATCTGTCTCTTGACCCCCTTCGACCAGTGGCGGCACCCTTAGTCGGCTTCACGGGAGATTCGGTGAGAGTGGAAGGCGAGATCACCCTCTCGGTCACAGCCAGAGCGCCGCCATGTCAAAGCATAGTTTTGATAAAGTTTCTGGTCGTTCGAGTGCCCTTGGCATACAACGCCATCCTCGATCGACTCGGTCTGAATCTCCTCGATGCGGTTATCTCCACCAAGCGGCTACTCGTCAGATTCCCAACTAACAATGGGATAGGCGAGATGCGAGGAAAAATCAGCCCGGTCTTGCTATGCTATCACACAGCTTCAAGCCCCCAAGAGGCGGCAGTCACGTTGGCCTTAGAGGCACCAGATCCCAGAGAGTCCGGCAAGGGAGGAGAACCGGCCGAGCGGCTGTTGACTTTCTCGCTTGGAGACGACCCGACATGAACGGTGCAAGTCGGTGAACTTCTTCCTAAGTAAGATAGGGATCGTCTCTTAGACTTCTTGCGAGCCAACTCAGATATCTTCGCCTAGTCGGCATCCGACATGCCTGGAATACCTTCGAAGGTAATCATACACCGGCTCAACATCGACCCAAAACATCGCTCGATTTGCCAACGAAAGAGGAGCTTCGCCCCAGAAAGAGAGACCATTGATGAAGAGATCAGCAAGTTGCCTGCTGCGGTCACATCCGGGAAGCACACTATCCGAATTGGTTGGTCAACGTGGTAATGGTCCGCAAGGCAAACGAGAGCTAAAGAATCTGCATCGACTTTACCAACCTCAACAAGGCTTGCCCAAAGGACAGCTTCCCGCTGTCTTGAATCGACCAGTTGGTGGACTCCACATCCGGTCACGAACTCCTCAGTTTCATGGATGCCTTCTCCAGGTACAACCAAATAAAGATGGACCCAGAATGAAGAGCATACATCCTTCGTGACCGAGAAGGACATCAATTGTTACAAGGTAATGCCTTTCGGCCTCAAGAATGCAGGAGCAACCTACCAGAGGCTGATGAATAAGGTCTTCAAAGACCAACTTGGGCGAAACATGGAGGTATACGTGGATGACATGCTGACAAAGAGTATCCATGCCTCCGGCTACGTCTCTGATCTGGAGGAGACCTTTAATAATCTCCGCCGCTACCAAGTAAAGCTAAACCCACGAAAGTGTGCTTTCGGGGTAACAGCCAATAAGTTTTTGGGCTTCATGGTGACCCAGCGAGGGATGGAGGCGAACCCAGAGAAGATCAGCACCATCCTTGACATGAGAGCGCCGGCCAATAAGAAAGAAGTTCAGTGGCTCATCGGTAGGGTGGTGGCCTTAAGTCGTTTCCTTTCCAAGTCGGTCGAGAGATGCTTGCCTTTTTCAAGGCCCTGCGCAAGGTGAATGGATTCGAATGGATGGAAGACTGCCAAAGAGCCTTCGAAGGACTGAAGGCATTCTGTCTACCCTGTCGTTGCTGTCCAAACCAAGGGATGGAGAGGATCTTTTCCTCTACCTCGCCGTCTCCTCGGAGGCCGTCAGCTCCGTCCTGGTACGCCTCGATGCCGACGGAACTCAGAAGCCCGTCTACTACGTGAGCAAAGTACTCCACGACGCTAAGGTCAGGTACTCCAAGACAGAGAAAATCATTTTTGCTCTGATCATTTACGCCCAACGTTTCAGGCCTATTTTCAAGCTCATCCCATCGTGGTGTTCACGGACCAGCTCCTTAAAGCTATGTCGGCTCGTCCTGACACCTCGGGCTGGCTTGCTAAATGGGCAATTAAGTTGGGAGAGTTTGACCTCTTATTTCAGGCAAGGCCGGTTCTAAAGTCCCAAGTCTTGGCCAACTTCTTGGTCGAGTGCACCTGGACCGAGAAACAAGTAGAAGAACCTCCTACAGTGCAATCAGATGCTGAGCTCGAGGACGTGGGAAAATCTTGGATCCTTTACATGGACGTGGCACCTCAAACTCCTAAGAAAGTGGTGCCGGTCTCATCCTTATGGGTCCAAAGGGCAAAAAGGTGGAATATGCCCTTCGGCTCCTCTTCAAAGCAACAAACAACCAGGCCGAGTACGAAGTTGTGCTGGCCGGGGTGAGACTCGCCCAGGAATTCGGGATGAAGCGTCTCAGAGCCTTCACCAACTCCTAGCTCGTCTCTGGATAAATCAACGGAGAGTATGAGATATGGGATCCCATCATGGCCCGGTACTTGGAAGAGGTTCGGCTCCTGGTCTCTTCGCTAACTTCAGCATCAGTTACATCCTTCGGAGCGAGAACGCCAAGGCCGACGCCCTTTTCTGTCTGGCCACCTCGGCGGACAATGTCTTGGGGAGCACTTACATCGAGCACTTGGAGAGACCTAGCATTGAAGACAAAAAGGAGGTCCTTCCGGTCACGCAGGAGCCAACGTGGATGGATGCCTACATCTGCTATCTCACGGACGACACCCTCCCGACCAATTGCGAAGAGGCCAGACTAAGGCTCTCAAATGAAGAGCCTCCAAGTTCACCCTGTTGGATTGACGACTATATAGAAGGTTATTCTCCTACCCTCTTCTTAGGTGCGTTGGTCCTGCAGACGCCGACTACATCCTTAGAGAGATACATGAAGGCATCTGCAGAGATCACCTGGGGGGTAGATCGCTGGTGCAGAAAGCTCTTCACCAGGGATATTACTGGCTCACCATGAGAGAGGATGTCGCCAAGCTAGTCCAGAGGTGTGACGGCTGCTAACGACACACACATTCAGCGACAGCCGTCTTCTCCACTGAGTCCGCTCTCGGTCCCATGGCCCTTCGCCCAATGGGGAATGGACATCATCGGACCGTTCCCCCCAGCTTCGGGTCAGCGGAGGTTCTTACTCGTCGCCATCGACTACTTCACCAAGTGGGTTGAAGTTGAGGCGCTGGCTAAGATCATCGAGAGCAAAGTTAAAGCTTTCTTCTAGAGGTCTATCATATGTCGGTTCGGGTTGCCTCACATTATCATCATCGACAACGGTCGGCAGTTCGACAATGCCACATTCAAGACCCTTTGCGTCGAGCTGAACATTTGCCGTTGGTTCACCTTTGTCAACCATCCACAGTCCAATGGGGAGGCCGAGGTCATGAATCGGACCATCCTTCGGAACTCAAAACCTGGCTGGATGGGTCTAGGGTAGATGGATGGAAGAGCTCCCAAGCGTGCTGTGGGCGTATCACACGACTTCATGGGCCCCGACGGGAGAGACCTCCTTCAGCCTTGTCTTTGGATCCGAAGCGGTTATCTCCGTCGAGATCGGCCTCCTAAGCCTTCGAGTGGAGTCCTATAACGAAAAGGACAACCCCGCACAGCTGAGAGCCAACCTCAACTTCATTGATGAGGCGCACGATCGGGCGCGGCTTAGGATGGCCATCTTCTGCCAGCGAGCAGCCAGGTACTATAACACCCGGGTCCATCCCAAGACTTTTCGCCTTGGGGATCTGGTCCTCAGAAAGGCTGAGATGTTCAAGCCAATGAAGAGAGACAAACTGTTTCCAAACTAGGAGGGTCCTTATCGCATCACCGAGGTACTTCACCGAGGAACATACTGGATTGAGGAACTCGACCGACGGCCCATCCCACGTACCTGGAACGTGGATAACCTCCATCGATATTATCAATGATGTACCCCTCAGCTGATGATAATAAAAAGATTTTCGAATGCTATATCTGATTTATCTTCGAAGCTAAGGACTTATCGACTAAAGGAGCTCGGCGGCATCGCAGCTAACAGGTCACCACTCGGTCCGGCTTGGAGACGCTATCGAGGCGGTTCAAAACCCTAACAACTTCGTACCCGCTCGAGTCGTCCCTCGGGCCGGCACACAAACCTCCAAGGAGGTTCTAAAGGAGCTCAGCGGCATCGCGGCTAACGGGTCACCACTCGGTTTGGCTTGGAGATGCCACTGACGAGCTCAAGACCCTAACAGCTCCGTAACCGCCCGAGTCGTCCCTCAGGCCGGCATACAAACCCCCGAGACGGTTCTAAAGGAGCTCGGCGGTATCGCAGCTAACGGTCACCACTCGGTCTGGCTTGGAGATGCCATCGAAGCGGTTTAAGATCCTAACAGCTCCGTACCAGATCGAGTCGCCCCTCCGGCCGGCACCCAAACCCCCGAGGCAGTTCTAAAGGAGCTCGGCGACATCGCGGCTAATGGGTCACCATTCGGTCCGGCTTGGAGATGCCACCAAGGCGATTCAAGACCCTAACAGCTCCGTACCTGCTCGAGTTGCCCCTCGGGCCGGCACACAAACCCTCGAGGCGATTCTAAAGGAGCACGGCGGCATCGCGACTAATGGGTCATCATTCGATCCAGCTTGGAGACGCTATCGAGATGATTCAAGACCCTAACAGCTCCGTACCCGCTTGAGTCACCCCTCGGACCGGTATAGAAATCCCCGAGATGGTTCTAAAGGAGCTCGGCAGCATTGCGACTAACAGGTCACCACTCGGTCTGGCTTGGAGACGCCATCAAGATGGTTTAAGATCCTAATAGCCCGCTCGAGTCACCCCTCGGGCCGGCACACAAACCCTCGAAGTGGTTCTAAAGAAATTCATGACATTGTGGCTAACTGGTCATCACTCAGTCCGGTTTGGAGACGCCACCGAGGCGGTTCAAGACCCTAACAGCTCCGTACTTGCTCGAGTCATCTCTCGAGCCGGCACACAAACCTCCAAGGCGGTTCTAAAGAGCTCAGCAGCATCGCGGCTAACGGTCACCACTCGGTTTGGCTTGGAAATGCCACTGAGGCGGCTCAAGACCCTAACAACTCCGTAACCGCTCGAGTCGTCTCTCAGGCCGGCACACAAACCCCCGAGATGGTTCTAAGGGAGGTCGACGGTATCGCAACTAACGGTCACCACTCGGTCTGGCTTGGAGATGCCATCGAAGCGGTTCAAGATCCTAACAGCTCCGTACCCGATCGAGTCGCCCCTCGGGCCGGCACTCAAACCCCCGAGGCAGTTTAAAGGAGCTCGGCGGCATCGTGGCTAACGGGTCACCATTCGGTCTGGCTTGGAGATGCCACCAAGGCGGTTCAAGACCCTAACAGCTCCGTAACTGCTCGAGTCGCCCCTCGGGCCAGCTCACAAACTCTCGAGGTGGTTCTAAAGGAGTTCGGCGGCATCGCGGCTAATGGATCACCATTCGATCCGGCTTGGAAACGCCACCGAGATGATTCAAGACCCTAACAGCTCCATACCTGCTCGAGTCGCCCCTCGAACCGGCATAAAAATCCCCGAAGATGGTTCTAAAGGAGCTCGGCAACATTGCGACTAACGGGTCACCACTCGATCCGGCTTGGAGATGCCATCAAGGTGGTTTAAGATTCTAACAGCTCCGTACCCGCTCGAGTCGCCCCTCGGGCTGACACACAAACCTCCGAAGTGGTTCTAAAGGAACTCGATGACAATGCGGCTAACTGGTCACCACTCAGTCCGGCTTGGAGACGCCACCGAGGCGGTTCAAGACCCTAACAGCTCCGTACTCGCTCGAGTCGTCTCTCGGGCCGGCACACAAACCTTCGAGGCGGTTCTAAAGAGGCTCAGTGGCATCGCGGCTAACGGGTCACCACTTGGTCCGGCTTGGAGATACCACCGAGGCGGTTTAAGACCCTAACAGCTCCGTACCCGCTCGAGTCACCTCTCGGGCCGGTACACAAACCCCTGAGGTGGTTCTAAAGGAGATTGGCGATATCGCGGCTAACGGGTCACCACTTGATCCGGCTTGGAGATGCCATCGAGGCGGTTCAAGACCCTAATAGCTCCGTATTTGTTTCAGTCGCCCTCGGACCGGCATACAAACCCTCGAGGTAGTTCTAAAGGAGCTCGGCGGCATCGCGACTAACGGGTCATCGCTCGGTCTGGCTTGGAGACGCCACCGAGGCGTTCAAGACCCTAACAGCCCCGTACCCGCTCGAGTCGCCTCGGACCGACACACAAACCCTCAAGGCGGTTTTAAAGGAGCTTGGCGGCATCGCGGCTAACGGGTCACCGCTTGGTCTGGCTTGGAGATGCCATCGAGACGGTTCAAGACCCTAACAGCCCCGTAACACGAGTTCACACAGACCCTAGTCGGATCGCAGGGAGAACTACGGACACCTGCGACTGAACCTAAGGATCGAGGTCGGCACACCATCACAACAAGACAAGGCAAATACAACAGCTAAGTGACATTGCATACTTAGAGCAAAAACTTTCTCCTTTTCATTAATGATTTGAGGGATTACATAAGGCCAACTTACGGCCAGTTACAAGCTAAAAGAAAAGGGAAATACAGAAAAGAAAACACAAAGGAAGGAGCCTAAGTGTCTACGGCTCGGCAGGCCTCGGTTCATCGTCGGCCTCATCCTTGTTCGACTCCACATCATAGGGTCTCTAGGCTGGACAGCACTGAGGTCGTCAATTCCGAAGACTTGGGCGACCCTCTCCTTGCAGTGCGCAAAGCCTTGGGCATAGGCATCAAGACTAGCCTCGGTCACCTCCTACTTGAACACCGAGGAGCTTTTGAACTGTTCGACGGCGTTCTGAGCCCGGGCCTCGGCGTCGGCCTTCCTTATTTTGGCCGCCTGGGCATCCAACTCTGCCAAGGCGGCCCTCTCCTCGGTGGTAAGGGCGTTGGCTTCCGCCGTCTTGGCCCGATCCATGGCGTCCCCGAGTTTCTGAGTCAGTTTGTCGACCTTGCCTTCGGCCGACTCCAACCTCTCCTCGAGTATCGCCAACTTGGCCTCCCCGCCAAGCTTCGGTTAAGCTCGGTTGCTGCCTTCGCCTCAGCCTCTCTGGACCGAGCCTTCCATTCATCGTGATCGGCGTCAGCCGTGAGAATTTTACCGGCCATCTGGTCATCCTGGCCCAGGCCTCGGCCAACCTCCCGGCCAACTCGTCGCACCGACCCCTGTACTTGGCCAACCGGGTCTGTGAGTGGTCGACGACAACACCAGTCTGGATCAGGGCGTCCGAAGGATGAGAACTTCGTTGGCCATCTACAAAAGCCAAGGAGTCAGTCAAAGCTCAGTTATAATCGATAAGAAGGAATACGGTGTGACGGGAGCTTACCTGAAGCACCGACACGTACTTGGCATCGAGGATTCTAGCTACGGGCTCGTGCTCGAGCTGCTCACAAAAGCGCGGCAGGTGAATCCTCTCCAGCAGGTGCTCCGCCAGACGCCCGCTATCCATCGCCGAGAACCTCGTGGCCGTCGTGGCTCATGCCAAGGATCCCGAGTAGGCGGCGATCGCGGGGTTGTTGGCTCCGCTTCGCCGTCGCCTGTCGGCCCCTCTTCATCCCCGACTCCCAAAGTCGCCGCCTTCATCTCCGGCTCGGGGGAAGCCGGGTGCTCCCTCTCGGCCCTCGCGTCCCTTGCCCCCGTCGCCTCGATGGGGACTAGAGGATCCCCTTCGACCTTCGGGCGGCGGCCTCCACGGCTCAACAACTACTGGGGGCTTGTCAACAGCTTCCCCCGCCTGGGCCGACTGGCCCCTCCTCTTCGGTTCCGTCTCGGCCATGATGGGGACGTCCCTCTCCATTGGCATCTCCGCCGGAACATTCTCCACCAGCCCCTCCGTGGGGGCCACCTCCGTAGGAGCCGTGGAGGCCTGGGCCGGCTCGCCCTGGGCCTTCCGCCGAACTTTTTTGGCCGGTCTCACAACCTCACCGACCTCCTCCCTCCTCTTCCGCATTGCCGCCTTCAGTTTCTCAGCAGGCAACTTCATCGCTGCACCAAAAACCGACGGTCAAAAAAGAAGCTAAGCAAAAAAAAAAAAGCCGAGAGGGGTGAAGTCTCGCGCTCACCGACTGTCGGGGCCAATTCAGCCTCATAGAGGTTGGCCTCGGCTGACAACTCCGTGCAGGGAGGGATCTCGGAGGACATTAAGCGGTCGAATAGCTCCCGGTTCCTCTTGTCCATAGTGGAGTCCTTATTGGGGCCGATGTCAGGATTTCTCTAACTCGTCCTCACTCCGTCCACATAGGCAAACAAAAATCGGGATTTTCATCCCTTGACTTTGGAGGGGAGTTTCAGTGGAAGGGTCCTATCTAGCCTGGAGGTAAAAATCGATCACCCGTCCTCACTGTGGTGGCGGAGCTTATAGAAGGCTCGGAACAGAGAAATTCTAGCTTCCGAGCCATGGAAGAAGCATAGGACAGTAAAGCAATAGATGATCCGAACTGAATTCAGAGTCAACTGCGCTGGGACAAGATTGTACCTATCTAAGAGGTTAAGAATGAATGGGTGGAAAGAAAGATGAAGCCCACACCTGAAGAACTCATCGTACAGGACTACCCGACCGGTTTGATTGGAGGTCACCCTGTTCTCGGGCCCAGGTGCGGACAGACGGATAAAGTTGGGAACCATATACCTAGTCTTGAGGTCTTCTACCTCCTTAGGGGTCATGGTAGAGGCCGCCCCCTCTGGCCCTGCAAGGTCAGAGGTGGCCACTGGAGGAGGGACCGGACGGACTGGAGGCAGCGGAGCTACTCTAGCAGGAACCACCCTAGGTGGAGGCGCCCTAGGCAGGGAGGGGTGGTAGTGGTTGGGTGGCTATCGTCGGGCGATCGCGTATGGTGATTCCATCAACCGGCCAATGTCTACGGTGGATCAACGGAACCTCCTCCTCTTTCGAGGACGGGGGAGGAGTCGTAGCGGGCCTTTAGCAAACTAGGGAGACAAAAAGAATTAGGGAGACAAAAAGGACTAACCTGGTGTCGAGATGAAAGAACGAAAGGTTCGGACTCTGAAAGCTCAAAGACTCTGGGAAGAGGATGACAAGAAGGACAATGATGGCATAAAGGACGCGCTCGGACGGGCGAGACGATTTTATATAGGATTTTTGAATCGTCCAGCCCGAAGCACTGCCACGCTGCCGTCTGCGATTGAGGCCCGCATCCAGCTGTCCACAGCTCCCCTTTCGCCCGAGATATGGTGCCTCGGTTCCGCACAAGGAGCGAGATCCATGGCCAATGATGGGACGTGGAGAGTGGTGACCTAATGATGGTGCTCGACTTTTTCGTCCCTCGAGAGACTCCCTAAATGTGTACGAGATCGGTTCCATGTTCCATGCTTTTCCTTAAATGTGGATGGACTTCGAAGCGACATCGCCTCGGGAAGATGCGCCCCCACCTCTGACGGTTAATGGCGTGCTAAGCCGGCAATTATGACAAATTTTTGTGCTCCTTTCGCCCAAGAGCCAACAGACGCGTGACCCCTCGAGCTCGAGAGCGGGAGACATTGATGTGGCTAGTAACGCCACGTGGGCATTAACGATAGAACTAACTGATGGTGGGGGCCAGACGAAGCCTTCTCCAAAGCAGTTCCGCTCCTCGATGGCCCTCGCTTCTTCAAGGCGGTCCCGTTTCTCCAAGGCGGCCTTCGACGACCCTGCCTCTCCTCAGCGGCCCCGCTTCTCCAAGGCGGCCCTCGGCGGCTCTGTTTCTCCGAAGTGGCCCTCGGCAGCCTCGCTTCTCCAAGGCGGCCCTCGGTGGTCCCGCTCCTCAGCAGCCCTGTTTCTCCAAGGCGGCCCTCGGCGGCCCGCCTCTCCAAAGTGGCCCTGCTCCTCAACGGCCCTGTTTCTCCTTTGCGGCCCTCGGTGGCCCTGTCTCTTCAAAGCGGCCCGCTCCTTTGCGGCCCTGTTTCTTCAAGGCGGCCCTCGGTAGCCCCATCTCTCTAAAGCGGCTCCGCTCCTCAGCGGTCCCGTTTCTTCAAGGCGGCCCTCGGCGGCCCCGTCTCTTCAAAGCGGCATGCTTCTCAGCAGCCCTGTTTCTTCAAGGCAGCCCTCGGCAACCCTTCCTCGAGGCGGTCCGCACCCAAAATCAGCCTCAACGCCGACCATAACGCTGGTCCCCACAGCAACCCTCGGGCGATTTCCGATGCCTACGTGGCCCCCCACGTAAGCAAGCCGCACCCGATGGGACTAGGCCCACCTATCACCTGTCTCATGCACCCGATGGAACCAGACCTACCAACCAACTGGCCCGTGTGTTCGACAAGATCAGGCCCACCTACCACCTGTCCCACGTGCCCGATGGTACATGCTCATCAACCAATTGGCCCGTGTGTCCAACAAGACCAGGCCCACCAATCGTCTCTGAACTCACGTAATCACCATGAGTTTAGCAGACACTTCTCCACGGAACTCCACGTGGCTGATCCCCAGACTAAAATCAAGGGTCCATAAAAGGGTAAGATGGATCATGTGCAAAGTAAGCCATTCTAAGGATATTCTGATTACACTCTTAGTGCTCGGAGAACCTTCGGATTCTCTGAGCCCTTCTTTCCGAGCTTTCTCAAGCTTACGGCTGTGACCCCGATCACTAACTTGCCCGTCGGAGGGTCCCCGCCAGAGCAACCTCCGGCCCTGGGATTTCTTGCAGGTCCAAGCTTTACCAACAACTTTATGAAGCCTTTTGACGGTCATCGTCGGTGATCGGACGTCATTAGAACCTAAACGAGTACTTATAATTTTGAGGGTAATTTTCTTTGGATTCAATAGTCTAAAGCTTTTGATCGTTCCACAGAGGGTTGGTGGTTGCAGAGGCCATGTCATGAAAACTTACCGAGACCCCATCCTGTGGAATCAAAAGTCTTAACTTAAAGTAGAATTATCAAATTTCGTAATTTTCTTTTCCCCACTTACTTCCGGCATAGATCTTTCTTTAGCAGTCCCAGCTTTTGCACCCACAATTTCTACAATTTGTTAGCTTGATGCGGCCATAGAAAGGTGAAAGTCGATTTTGGAAATAAAATCCTCAAACACTAATTTTTTGATTTCATTTAAACACCATTATATAATTACATGTTCATATGGAAGCATAAACTTGAAATATCTTCTGTAGTAACTAATTTTCCTTCGAAGTTGTAACTAACATTGGTTCTATGGTTGGCCACAAATAACGTTATTAAAGAATCCATTCTAATTGGGTGCACCTTTGCCTTTTCTCCAACATGCCATGTGCAGCTTGAAAAGGTGAACCATAATGTCTAGAAATATGTGCAAATGTAAACTGTAAAAACACTAAATGTATTAATTAGTTTCTAGCAGTTTCGTTGTCTTTTACATTCATAAAACAGATAGAAGACTCGTATAAGTTATACGATTAAAATCAGAATAAAGAGTTTATTATGTGAAGAAGGAAGAGGAATCATTCCCAGCAAATTATACAGCCTACTTTTTGCAGTGTTTCTGTTATTTAAATTCTAATAAGCTATCCAATTGCAGATTGCTTTATAAGCTTTTCTTACCTCCTTGTGAAGGTGATTACTTTTAGACGAGTCCTCAGTTTGGCTGTCTTGAAATTTCAAACAAAAGTTAATGCTTTTCTTCATTATTTTTCTTACAGGCACATGTGACCAGTGCTATGAATATTGTTTGGTTTCTTCCAGAATTTGGTGATGTCATTTCTTGCATTTGTGCTTATGGGTCACTGTCTTGGTGGGAGGAAGTGAAACAAGGTTGCCAATTTAGTCTTTGCTAGTGTTCTAGCATTTCTTAAGAGTTTGAACTATCATCCTGTGATCATCCCTGCATACTGTTTCTTTTATTTTTTTGTTTTTCTGATACTTGAGCACTTGCCTTATCATATATTTTTGCAATCATAGATTGACATTTATTGCATTGTAATAGTGTCTTGATAACATGAGAACATCTTGAGTCTTCAGACTGTGCACATGATTTCTTCTTCACAGTCTGGACCTGTAAAGCAGTTGATAGAGACCATTACAAACTTTAGGTTGATAACCAGTGGCACCAGCTTATCTGTGGGATAAATATAGTTGCCATATTAAATTTTCACTTTGATGTCATCTTCCTTGGTTTTTTGAATTCTTTGCCTTCCATTTCATATATTAAAGTTTGTTTGATCTTGCATGCTTTTCAACTTTTCTAACCATCAATATGATATAGAAGAAAATATTGCCATCATATCTTAATAACTTGACTGGACATTGAGGTATAGGTTTTAAACTGAAAATAGAATCTTCTCCCATGTTCCAACAAGATATTTCTGACTGGGGACTGACCAAAAGACCATATTGATATGTTTGCTCATGAGTGTATACAGATTTTAGATGGGCATGTGAGGATCTGTTGGTCCCCAAAATTCCTACTAGTCAAGGTGATACGAAATGTTTGAAACATACTTTTTAGATCCATCTCTCAAATTGGGTTGCAGTTTAAGGCCTTATGAAATCTTTCCATTCTCAAATCTGTATTTTGATTTAACTGTCTTTTTTACATTAGGTATTGATACAATTTCTTATGGAAAACTTTATTATCTTTCACCTTCACCTATTTCCAATTTTAGAGAATACCTCAGAGGATATGTCTTTTTTTTTCAATAAGCTTAAACTATGCCAAATAAGGTCAGCTGTCCTTGCTATTGATCATTTAAGTTCCATGGTGGATTGCTCTATTGCCTATTGCATTGGCTAGGAATGTGAAGCATTGATCTCAAGTTGATAGCCTGCTACAAAATCTGTCTTTTCCTTCAATGAAGTCTTGTACCCACTTTATGGGATGAGGGCGATAATAATTCTTCTCTTAAATCATTTTCTTTTTTTGCTTTTTTTTTGTGTCATTCTTTCACTCATATTTATTTATTTTCTTCATTATGTGCTTATATATACCATCTGATCACTCATTTCTCAATTTCTGTTTTAGATACTCAACCTCTCACATGGAAACTATGTTAGTTCTTTGAAAGCAGCAATGTCAATGTACTTGACCTCCAATCTGGGGTATCGCTAACAAGTTTGAAAATGGTGAGGTATACCTAGAGGTAATTTATTATGATTTGCTTCTGATCTGAATTTTGAAGAATTAATTTGAAGTCATCCTACAGACCTTTGCATCTTTTGGTTCATTAATTTTGATATGTAGTTGGAATATCCTATAGCAGATTTAAACTTCATTCTGCAATATCAAATGTGAGCATCCTTTGATTTATGCATTTGATGTACCCAAGTAATCTATTTTATGAAGCAATTGAGCAATCTTGTAGTGGATTTAATTCAAAGATATGTATGTGACTTTGCTTGGTATATGATTTGAATTTTGTCATTGCGAAGCCAAAAAAGACTTAGGTCAGTTATGTTAGATGTCTGATTATTGGAAAAGTTTCTAGAAAATGCTACATCTCCTCAAAAGCTGCTTCGTGTACGTTCATGGTGTGATGTTAGTGGCTGATTTGTTGATAAATTCACTAGAGCATGTTGTCTGGATATGTTGTAACTTTTGAAACCTACTAGCATAAGACTTGTGGAGTCCATGTTTATCTGGAAACCACAAATGCAGTCATAAAAAAAGGCAAAAGAAACAACTAGCTTTTTCCACGTTGTGGGAAGTGCGAGGGAAAGGAACTGCTGAGGCTTGCAGTTCTCTAATTCTGACATGAACAGAATTAGGAAGCTAATTAATCACTGGAGACAGCTCCTTAAGCAGAATAATCTTCTGATAATTGGATTGTCATGCACTTTAATGTCTTCTTGACCTTGTGTGTTCACCATGATTTGTCGTGATGCCCTTCAGTTGTGTATATCGTAATGCTTAAACCAAATAATTTGTATTTGTATAGAAGTGCAAACTAATCATGGAATAAAAATTAATGCAAAAATTTGGAATTATAAAAAGTGTTATAATTGTTACCAGCATAATTATATGGTGAACTACTCTATTCCAAATGAAACTCCATTGGTTGCTTCTGAGACCATGCATTTACAAGAACATGCAAGATTTTGTTTGAAACCAGTAAAGACGGGCAGGTTGGGTAAATTGACAATCATATTATTTTAGCCCCCCTGATTCGTCAGCTGCTTGAAAGATTAAAGCTCTGGTTATATTTTTCGTTGGCTGTGCATCTTATGACTCTTCATTACACTCTGAATTTGGAATATTGAGTTTCTTATTATGTAACCAGTAAAATGATAAATATTCAGTTAATAAATATAGGGCAGCTAGCCATCATTGTAACTAAAACAAAAAAATGATATAATGTTACTTAGTGGGATATAAACAGGGTTAAGTGTAAAATAGAAAGAAAAAAGATCTCAACTAGAAAACTAAAACATGGTGCTTGGAGTGCAATCCTAATAGATAAGTAAATAGTTAAATTTGATGATCAAACTACCATGTGTTTATTCTTGCTACAATAATATATTCACCTAGGATTTGATAAAACATGCCTGCAGTATCGAGGCTTAAGAGAATTCTAAGATAAAACGATAACTTGATAAGGCTTGTGGTGCCATGTGGTTTCAAATTTTAGTGGAAATATTGGCCCAAGTACGTGAGATTAGTGCCACAACGATGAGAGCATTGATGTTGATATGTACTAATGCTAGGAACTGTAGATTTAAAAGGACTTAATTGGAGGAAACATTGGATTTGCACCTATTGAAGAGAGAATCTGGTTAGCCTATATGGACATATGCAATAGAATCCTAAGGTGGTAGCAATAAGGAGAGTGATTGGATTTTGTGTTGAAGGTTTACGGGAGAAGAGGAGACCAGAAACTTGTGCATGGATGGAAGTTGCTACCATCAATTTGAGAAAATCGACCAGGGATATAAAAGCTAACAGGAATTGGTGAAGAAAAGGAACCGTGAAACACTCTAAAATAAGTTGGGATGAATCTTCCTGGTTATGTTTATCACGGTATAACAATCACAACATTTAATTACTATTTTTTGATAACCTTGTATGAAAACAATTGATGGTGGTTCTCAATGTTATTTGCGTAAAGTGAAAATATTCCCCTTGTGGCATGCTATAATGCAGAATTGCTTTCTTGGTTTGTAAATCTATACTGGAAGACCTATAATCGGACTTAAATAGGTGATACAAAGCTTGTCATTGTGTTTGCGCTGATTAGAATCATGGGGGGTTGTCTTTAATTGTTGTTCATTTTCATACAAAAGTTTCTAAATGTGGGCTTATTATTAGGCTGAAATTCTTTTTTATATTATTACTAACTTGTTACACAATTTTATGTAGGTTGCTTCATATCAGGTGGACGTGAAGATCCATGAGCTCTTGGATGGATACTTTTGAATTAAACAAGTGGAAACTTCAAATTTATCCATTCTTGTGACAACAAATACATGACGACAAACTAAGATTAAAGGTTAGCATAACTCCTTGCTGCTATGTAGTTCCATGGCAACTATGGAAGTCAAAATGGACAGGTGAAAGCAGAAATTTTCACAAAATCACGCGTTGAGAAGAAATAAAATGACCTCAGTTACTGTTTCTTGTTATTGCCACAGACCTGCCTGTGACCTTGCATTCTTTATGAAATGTGATAAATGGGAAGCGAAGAAGTGATATTACCATCCTCCTATGACAATTTAAAGAACAAGATCTTACCACAGATTGTCTCACTCCAACTGGGTTATACTTGATTGAGGGAAGCAGGAAGGAATCTAGAAGGCTATACTACTTTTCCAATTTAGTATAGGGCAATAGCAATTTGATCTTATCAATCAATCACTACTATCTCCTTCTGTTTCATACCTTTCTTTTTAAGTTTTTCTTTCAAAATTAATTTCTATGATTATGTGCATATCCTTGAAAAAAAACTTCTTTCTCCCAGTTGCATTTTGAGCATTTCTAGATGAATCAAATCTGATGTCATATTGCCATAGTTTTCTGATTCCACTTCTAATCAGCAGCACTTTATTTCTTAAGGTTGAATTATTCCCCTTTCAAGTTTTACTGTGGTCTTGGGTTTCTTCGGATCTCACTCTTCAATCTTTGCAAATCTGTCATTATGTATTCTGTATCAAAGCCCATTGTATTTATAACAATTTTGGCTAGTTGCTTCATTTCCAGGGAGGAAAACCTGCAATGGCTGAGCACACAGGCTCTCAGTTATAAACCTTACCGATTGACATGAGTTTCAATGTATTTCACGGGTGGCAGATGTCTATGCTATAAATATTTGTTAAAATAGTGTCATAAATTAGTATAACTGAATAATATTTTTGATGAGGGGTAAAATTGTCGTCATGTTAATATTCGTGTATGCAACAAAAAAATTGAGATCACTTTTGATTTCTGATCCGTCAGCTGTCACGTCCGAAAAAGAATAAGGCTGATACACCTCAACAGAACCGAAGTACCCTAATGCCTCGGTAAGACCGAGCCGCATTCACACCTCGACTAGGTCGAGTTATACTCATACCTCAGCAAGACTGAGCTGCCTTCATACCTCGGCCAGACCAAGCTATACTCATACCTTGGTAAAACCGAGTCGCCTTCATATCTCGGTCAGACCGAGCTATGCTCATACCTCGGCAAGACCGAGCCGCCTTCATACCTCGACCAGACCAAGCTATGCTCATACCTCGGCGAGATCGAGCTATTCCCATACCTCGGCTTAGCCGAGGTACCCCTGAACCTCTGCGGAAACAAGTGTGGAAAAATTCAAATTCATAATAATCCGGCAAGATTTCAATCACGTAGGTCTCCGATCGCTTCAAGTGGAGAAAAAAGCCAATAATACTAAACGTGGCCTAGAACCTACAAGGCACTGAATCTCAAAGCATTAGCTAGCTTCTCTAGCCATTGATTCTCTAACTAACCGGATTCGAAAGCTACCGGTCTCGTAACAAATTTGATTCGAATCAGATTCAAATCATGACGATTTCTGATTCCCTATGACACGTCCGAGAAATTAGGTAGTTGTCTACCATCATATCGGCAACCTATATATATCCTGCCCTGAAGTCTTTCAGGTATGCTCACTCTTTCACTGAAAAAATTTTATTGAAGCTCAAGCAGAGCTCCCGGCTCCTCGAGAGGCCATTCTTGAGGGACTCTTCTGCGAGAGCCTTCTCCCCATATCTGCTTGCTGTGAATCTCCACTAACTTGGGCGTCGAAGGGTCTTCTGCAGAGGGCTACCCCCAACGCTCATTGCGTGAGGATTGTCTTGCAGTCCATCCAGACAACGGACTGGTTCCAGAGGTGGGTCGCGCTCGAGTCGGAGAACGAATTTCTACAGCAACAGATTAGCGCTAGAGAAAGGGCCTTAGCACTAAAGGAAGGGCCTCAAGTCCCATACACTTGTGATCAAGGAGACAAGTTTGAAAACCGAAAGAGCAGCCCTTCAATGGTAAATCGAAGGAGAGCTGCCTCGGATGCTCAGGATCAGACTCCTTCCCAAAGGCCTGATCCCATAAATAATATGGCGCCTTCGTATCCGCCACCGGCCGAGACTCCCTCGCCACCGGCAACTGCGGTGACCCAGGAATGCCCGAGGTCGCAAGTCATCCCCAGCAGCCCAAAGGAGCTAGATCGGCGTAGCAAAGGGCTGGAGGGAAAAGCCCGCCTAGATCTCGGCGAGCTCGCTCTATCTTCCTAGCATTCTCCTATCATGACTCGACGCCATCACCATACTCCCCTCGACTGGTCTCCCCCACTATCCGAGACGAGGGGATCCGACGATAAATTTGGGAGATGCATCGAGAGTGGTGGCAAAAGCTAGATGCCGTTAAGTAAGCTCCACAACCCCAGTCAAAGGCAGAGCAGGGCATCCCCTTCTCTGAGGAGATTATGCAGAAGGTGATCTCTCCTTATGTCAAGCTTCCCACCATCGAGCTGTACCATGGATCCATCGACCCTGACGACCATCTGAGTAGCTTCCGATCCATCATGATGTTCCACAGAGCATCGAATGCGATCCTGTGTCGAGCCTTCCCCTCTACGCTCAGGGGTCCGCCAGAACCTGGTTCAATAGTGTTGGGGGTAAAATCGTCATTGCATTGATATTCGTGCAAGACGGCTAAGGCTGACCCCCTCCTTTCGGTTTCCTCCGGGCTTCCGTAGCTCGGCCTCCTCCGGGCTTCCCTAGCTCGGCCTCCTCCGGGCTTCCCTAGCTCGGCCTCTTCCGGGCTTCCGTAGCTCGGCCTCCTCCGGGCTTCCCTAGCTCGGCCTCCTCCGGGCTTCCGTAGCTCGGCCTTCTCCGGGCTTCCCTAGCTCGGCCTTCTCCGGGCTTCCCTAGCTCGGCCTCCTCCGGGCTTCCATAGCTCGGCCTCCTCCGGGCTTCCCTAGCTCGGCCTCCTCCGGGCTTCCGTAGCTCGGCCTCCTCCGGGCTTCCGTAGCTCGGCCTCCTCCGGGCTTCCCTAGCTCGGCCTCCTCCGGGCTTCCGTAGCTCGGCCTCCTCCGGGCTTCCGTAGCTCGGCCTCCTCCGGGCTTCCCTAGCTCGGCCTCCTCCGGGCTTCCCTAGCTCGGCCTCCTCCGGGCTTCCGTAGCTCGGCCTCCTCCGGGCTTCCCTAGCTCGGCCTCCTCCGGGCTTCCCTAGCTCGGCCTCCTCCGGGCTTCCGTAGCTCGGCCTCCTCCGGGCTTCCGTAGCTCGGCCTCCTCCGGGCTTCCCTAGCTCGGCCTCCTCCGGGCTTCCCTAGCTCGGCCTCCTCCGGGCTTCCGTAGCTCGGCCTCCTCCGGGCTTCCGTAGCTCGGCCTCCTCCGGGCTTCCCTAGCTCGGCCTCCTCCGGGCTTCCGTAGCTCGGCCTCCTCCGGGCTTCCGTAGCTCGGCCTCCTCCGGGCTTCCCTAGCTCGGCCTCCTCCGGGCTTCCGTAGCTCGGCCTCCTCCGGGCTTCCCTAGCTCGGCCTCCTCCGGGCTTCCGTAGCTCGGCCTCCTCCGGGCTTCCCTAGCTCGGCCTTCTCCGGGCTTCCCTAGCTCGGCCTCCTCCGGGCTTCCCTAGCTCGGCCTCCTCCGGGCTTCCGTAGCTCGGCCTCCTCCGGGCTTCCCTAGCTCGGCCTCCTCCGGGCTTCCCTAGCTCGGCCTCCTCCGGGCTTCCGTAGCTCGGCCTCTTCCGGGCCTCCGCAGCTCGGCTTCTTCCGGGCTTCCATAGCCCGCTGCCACCTAGCGATCCACGCCCCGACGTCCACCTCCGCGGAACCTGGCGCGGGAGAACTCAAGTCTACCCAAGCAGCACCCTAAGCAGGGGATCATATTAAGACGTGGCCTAAGACCTATTATAACCGCCCCAGGTCTACTCACCCAGATCCCAAGACATCGAGGGGCTCTCCCAGTCGTCGATCCCTTAACAGACAAGGCGTGGATTCTAACGGCCCCACAACGGCCTGATTCTGTCTACCCCTGAATCTTAACAACCTCAGTACCTTCCAGAAGATGCTCAAGTCCCCAGGTGACAGTCTATAAATACTAGTTTGGCAGATTACCTCAGGTACGCAACCCTTGACACACAAAACTCTAGGGTTACCTCTCTCTCTCCCGGCAGCTCGTCGGTGCTCTGCCCTTACCAGAGCCTCCGATTGACCGCCCCCCTGGAGAGGTCTCCCGGAGAGATCCACCTCCTCATTGTCTAGTTGATCGCCGATTCCTTCCTCACTGACTTGAGCGTCGGAGGGCCTTCCGCGGAGGACCACCCCCGGCGTCCTTCCGCGTGCAGGGCTTCCTGTTTTGCAGGTCCGCCGCACCCCACTCCCGAGGATCGACCGCGCCCGAGTCGGAGGACGGATCCCGGCGGCAACAGATTGGCGCTAGAGGAAGGGCCTCAAGTCCCATTAAAACTTGAAAGAAGGAGACAAGGATCTTGATCCGGAGAAGAACCTCTCTGATGGCCAACCGGAAGAGAGGAACAACCTCTGATGCTCCCGATCAGGTCGCCTCCCAGAGGCCTGATCCGATTGGCACCACAGCGCCGCAACCCCCACCTGTCGAGACTCCGTCGCCGCCTGCCATTCCGGTGACCCAGGACCAGTTTGCTACGCTGGTCCAACAAGTCCAGTCTCTCACCCACCTGGTCCAGGAGCGTCTTGCACCTCCTCCTGCTTCGCATCCCCAGAAAGAAACGACGACTTCCTCTTCACCGGCAACCTCCTCCTCTGATCCGCGTGAATCAGCGGATCCCCCACGTCGCCCCGGGGGAGACAAACCGGTCCCTCGAACCGGTTGCGATAGAGATCTTCCCAGATCTCGGCGAGCCCGCTCCTCTCTCCGGCAACATCTCGCCATGATTCAACACCATCTTTGCGGTTCTCCCGCCCGGCTGCTCCTCTCGCCGGTGAGGAGGAGATCCGCCGTCAGATCCAAGAAATGCGTCAGGAGCTGGACGCCGCCAAGCAGATCCACCTGCCTCAGCCCAAAGCAGAGCAGGGCATCCCTTTCTCTAAGGGGATCATGGAGGAAGTGATTCCCTCCCATGTCAAGCTGCCAACCGTCGAGCCCTATCACGGCTCCACTGATCCGGACGACCATCTCAGCAGCTTCCGGTCAATAATGATGTTCCATGGAGCATCTGATGCGATCCTCTGCCGGGCCTTTCCGTCCACCCTCAGAGGATCCGCCCGAACCTGGTTCAACGCCCTGAAACCGGGTTCCATTGATTCATTCGATGAGCTGAGCCACCTTTTTATTGGCCAGTTCGTCAGCAGCCGCCGCCACCGACGGAGATCCGACTCCCTCTCCGAAGTCAAGCAAAGAGAGGGGGAGTCCTTGAGAAATTATCTTGGCCGTTTCAACAAGGCCATGTTGGAGGTGGACCACCTTAATCATGAGGTGGCCATGTCCGCCCTAGCGGGGGGAGTTTCAAAGGAGAGCGACTTCTATTTGGCAATGGAAGTCAGCTACCCCCCGTGTCTGTCTGATATGATGGCCCTTGCGGACAAATACGCTCGGGTCGAGGAGTCGCGGAGAATGGCCCGCGCTGAACAGACGAAGAAGAAGCAAGAGCCCAAAGTTCCCGACAGACACCGCCCTGTCCGTCGGCCAAGCCCACCTCGCCGCCAAAGAGTCCCTCCGCCGCCGCCAAGAAATCGCTCCCGGAGTCCCCCTAGGCGATTCGATCGCTACACTCCGTTGACTGCGCCCCGGGCACAAATCCTCATGGAGATAGAGCGCCAGCTTCCCCGACCAGTACCTCTCCGAGGGAACCCGACCCGAAGAGATCCTGCCAAGTACTGCCGCTACCACCGGGAGCATGGTCATGACACTGAAGAATGCTGGCAGCTAAGAACGAGATCGAGAGATTGATTCGGCGGGGACGGTTGGACCAGTTCAGAAGAGCACCTGAACCGCCACAAGGAGGTGATCGCCAGCCCGAGCTCCCACAACTCCTCCTCCACCAAATCCGCCCGTGGTTGGCCGCATCAACATGATTGAAGAGGCCGGCGGATCGGGCTCCGGGGGCAATGGTGATGCACCGGTGCCAAAGAAGGCGCGCACGGGCGAGCTTTCCTTTTCTGATGATGATCTTCTTGGGATATAGCTTCCCCATGAGGACGCACTTGTCGTATCCCTAAACTTGAACAATTATGATGTAAGCCGAATCCTGATCGATAGTGGAAGCTCGGTGAACGTTTTGTACCTCGGTGTGTTTGCCAGGATGAAATTGCTCATGGAAAACCTTCGAGCCGTGGATTCCACCTTGATGGGATTCACCGGCGACGTCATCATCCCAGAAGGAATCGTCACCCTGACGGTCCGCGTAGGAACCTGGCCCTTTGTAACCGTTGTACAAGCCGACTTCCTAGTGACCGACCTCAGGTCCCCATACAATGCCATATTCGGCAGGCCCGGCTTGATGTCTCTTAAGGCGGTTGTCTCTATCCCGCATCTGTCTATGAAGTTCCCCACCGAGCAAGGAGTTGGAGTAGTTCGGGGAAGTCAGGCCATGGCTCGGCAATGTTTTGTCACGAGCCTTCGGTCCAGAATTCCCGAGGTTGACGGGCTAGACGCCCGCGAAGATTTCGCCGAGCAACGGGGAGAACCGGTGGAAGAGCTGGAAGAAGTACCGCTGGACGTAGCTCGGCCCGACCGAACCACAAGGTCGGGTCGCTGCTTGAGGGAGAGCCTCGTCGCGAGCTAATCAGATTCCTCCAAAGCAACGCGGACATCTTCGCCTGGACCGCCTCCGACATGCCAGGAATTAGCCCCGAAGTCCTCGTCCATCGTCTCAATGTGGACGAGATGCACAGGCCCGTTAAGCAGAAAAAGAGAAGCTTCGCCCCAGAACGGCAAAAAGCCATTGAAGAAGAGGTCGACAAACTCATCAAAGCCAACTTTGTCCGAGAGGTGAACTACCCGAGTTGGCTGTCAAACGTCGTCATGGTGAAGAAGTCGAATGGCAAATGGAGGATCTGCATCGACTTCACCGACCTCAACAAGGCATGCCCGAAGGACAGCTTTCCCCTCCCTCGGATCGATCAGCTTGTGGATGCCACCTCGGCCACCAAATGCTGTCATTCATGGATGCCTATTCGGGCTACAATCAGATCCGGATGGCCCCCAAGGATGAAGAAAAGACAGCCTTCATAACCGACCGAGGTACCTACTGTTACCGAGTTATGCCTTTCGGTCTTAAAATGCAGGAGCGACCTACCAGCGCCTGGTCAACAAGGTGTTCAAGGAGCAAATCGGCCGGAACATGGAGGTGTATGTGGATGATATGCTGGTCAAAAGCAAGGAAGCGCTGCGGCATGTTGAGGACCTCGCGGAGAGCTTTGCCACGCTGCGCAAGTATGGAATGAAGCTCAACCCAACCAAGTGCGCCTTCGGCGTCAATTCTGGGAAGTTCCTCGGCTTCATGGTCTCCCAGCGCGGCATTGAAGCTAACCCTCAGAAGATTCAAGCTCTCCAACAAATGGCGCCCCCAGCGTCCATTAAAGAGGTCCAGCGCCTGACCGGGAGAATAGCGGCCCTTAACCGCTTCGTAGCTCGGTCAGCCGAGAGGTGCCTCCCCTTCTTCAAAACCCTCCGATCGGCCAAGAATTTCCAGTGGACTCCTGAATGCCAGAAATCATTTCAAGATCTCAAGAAGTACCTTGGCTCGCCTCCACTTCTTAGTAGTCCGGTCCCAGGGGAGACTCTGTTTCTGTATCTGGCCGTTTCCGAGGGAGCAGTTTGTTCGGTACTGGTCAAGCAAGAAGGCAAGATCCAAAGACCGATCTACTATGTGAGTAGGCTGCTCCGCGACGCGGAGACGAGGTACACCCGGATCGAGAAGATAGTGCTGGCTTTGATTACCTCAGTCCGGAAGCTACGACCCTATTTTCAAGCACATTCAGTGACGGTCCTAACCGATCAACCCATCAAGGCGGTGGTCCACCGTCCAGAAACATCGGGGAGGATGACCAAATGGGCCGTCGAACTGAGCGAACATGACATTCATTTCCAACCTCGCCCGGCCATCAAAGCCCAAGTACTGGCCGATTTCCTCCTCGAGTGCACCATCCCGGAAGACGGTTCTACCCCAAAAAGTCCCGAAGGACCAAAACCTGAAGCTCGGTGGCTCCTTCACGTCGATGGGTCGTCCAACGCCCATCACTCCGGTGCGGGCCTAGTCCTCACCAGTCCAGAGGAATGATCTTCGAATATGGCATCCGATTCTCCTTCCCGGCTTCCAACAATGAAGCCGAGTATGAGGCCCTGTTAGCCGGTCTCCGGATCGCCCGCAACCTGAAGGTGGAAAAGCTTAGCGCCTTCACCGACTCTCAGCTGGTGGCCGGCCATGTGCGAGGGGAGTTTGAAGCCCGAGAACCCAATATGGTCCGATATCTCCAAGAGGTGCGCGCCTACTTCCTCACTTTTCAGAGTTTGAAATTATTCAAATTCCTAGATTGGAAAACGCCCGTGCCGACCTACTCTCCCGATTGGCAACCACGGAGACGATGGATGCTGAACAAAAATTCCATCTGGAGACTCTGGAGAAGCCGAGTATCATGGAAGCTGACCGGGTGATGCAAATCGAGACCGAACCATCCTGGTTCGACCCTATCCTCAGCTATCTTAAAGAAGGGTCGCTCCCGTCCGACCGAAGGGAGGCCAGGAAATTGAAGCTGCAGGCGACCCACTATGTATTGATTGACAGCCAGCTTTACAAGCGGTCTTTTTCTATGCCGCTGCTCAGATGCCTCCGCCATCCGAGGCGGACTATGCTCTACGGGAGGTACATGAAGGGATCTGCGGCAACCATCTGGGAGGCCGGTCCCTATGTCACAAGGTGCTACGGCAAGGCTATTATTGGCCGACCATGCAGAAAGATGCGGACGATCTAGTCCGAGCCTGTGACGCCTGCCAGAGACATTCGAGCATCCAGAGGCTCCCCTCCGCCGAGCTAGTTTCCATATCCTCCGCCTGGCCCTTTGCCAAGTGGGGGATGGACATCCTCGGCCCATTCCCGTTGGCGACAGGACAGCGAAAATTCTTATTTGTCGCCATTGACTACTTCACCAAATGGGTTGAAGCGGAAGCAGTTGCCCAAATCACCGAAGCCCGGGCCAGAGACTTTGTGTGGAGGTCCATCATCTGCCGGTTCGGCCTCCCCCACACCATAATCACCGATAACGGCAAGCAGTTCGACAATTCCAAATTCCGCCAATTCTGCGAAGAGCATGGAATTCGTCACCACCTTACTTCGGTCGGGCACCCACAAGCCAACGGAGCGGCCGAGGTAACCAACAGGACTCTCCTCCAAGGAATCAAAGCTCGCCTCTCTAGAGCCCAAGGCAGGTGGGCGGATGAGCTGCACCATGTCTTGTGGGCCTATCGCACCACTCCGAGAATCCCGACGGGCGAGACTCCATTCCGAATGGCTTTTGGTACGGAGGCCGTCATCCCTGTGGAAGTGGGCCTCCCATCTTTGCGGGTGGAGAGTTACTCGGAAGAAGCCAGCAACGAGCAACTCCGCACCAACCTCGACTTGGTGGAGGAGTCAGAGAGAAGGCCCGAATCAGGACGGCCGCCTATCAACAGAGGGTGGCTCGGTACCATGCCTCCAGAGTCAAGGGGAAGACTTTCCTACCTGGCGACCTTGTCCTCCGGAAAGCCTTCTGTATCCAAACCGCTGGAGCAAGGAAAGCTGGC
>UESW01004360.1:111922-273985 GCA_900491605.1 Calamus simplicifolius | reverse complement strand
AAAAAAAAAAAAAATACCTCTTGGTCCGTTAGATCTGAAGTTTTAAAGGTGGCTTAACTTAGTTTGAAGGTTTCCATACCTTTAGATCCTAATCTTTTTATTTCTTTGAAAGAAGCTTGCACAATGGTGTTTAGATTTCTGCTTCCGGTTTGATGTTCTTCATTTCTCCCATGCATGAATTCAGCCATAGCTTTGGCTCAAATGTTCATTAAGGATGGTAATCACTTAGAACACATCACTTTCCCCTCATTCCACCAATTTTTTTCGTGCCCCATCAGACCCTCTTTAGCCTTGTCTTAGAATCCGAGGCGGTCATCCCCGTTGAGATTGGCCTACCAAGCCCTCGAGTGGAGTCCTATAATGAAAAGGACAACTTAATGCAGCTAAGGGCCAATCTCAATTTCATTGACGAGGCACGCGATCGAGCATGGCTCAGAATGGCAACGTTCCGCCAATGAGCAACCAAGTACTACAATGCTCGGGTCTATCCCAAAATGTTTCGCCCTAGAAATTTGGTCCTCAAAAAGGCCAAGGTATCCAAGCCAACAAAGGAGGACAAATTATCTCCAAATTAGAAGGGTCCTTACCACATCACCGATGTGCTTCACCGAGGAGCAAACCGGATTGAAGAACTCGGCGGATGGCCCATCCCATGTACCTGGAATGCGGTCAATCTTCACCAATAATATCAATGATGTACTCTCTTGGCTGATGATAATAAAAGAAGTTTCCAACCTTTACATTCGACTTATCTCCAAGGCTGAGGACCTATCATCTAAAAGAGCTCGGCGGCATCGTGGCTAATGGGTCACCACTCGATCCAGCTTGGAGATGCCCCCGAGTTGGTTTAATACCCTAACAGCTCCGTACTCACTCAAGTCACCCCTCGAGTTGGCATACAAATCCCCGAGGTGGTTCTAAAGGAGCTCAGCGGCATCGCGGCTAATGGGTCACCACTCGGTCTAGCTTGAAGATGCCCTCGAGTCAGCTCAATACCCTAACAGCTCTGTACCCGCTCGAGTCATCTCTTGGGATGGCATACAAACCCTCGAGGTAGTTCTAAAGGAGCTCGGCAGCATCGCGACTAACGGGTCATCGCTCGGTCTGGCTTGGAGACGCCACCGAGGCGTTCAAGACCCTAACAGCCCCGTACCCGCTCGAGTCGCCTCTCGGACCGACACACAAACCCTCAAGGCGGTTTTAAAGGAGCTTGGCGGCATCGCGGCTAACGGGTCACCGCTTGGTCTGGCTTGGAGATGCCATCGAGACGGTTCAAGACCCTAACAGCCCCGTAAGTCGCCCCTCGACCGACATGAAACCTCCAAGGCGGCTCTGACAAGCAGCACCTAATCGACACCGACTAGTCTAAGGACTCAGCAGCAACACGAGTTCACACAGACCCTAGTCGGATCGCAGGGAGAACTACGGACACCTGCGACTGAACCTAAGGATCGAGGTCGGCACACCATCACAACAAGACAAGGCAAATACAACAGCTAAGTGACATTGCATACTTAGAGCAAAAACTTTCTCCTTTTCATTAATGATTTGAGGGATTACATAAGGCCAACTTACGGCCAGTTACAAGCTAAAAGAAAAGGGAAATACAGAAAAGAAAACAAAGGAAGGAGCCTAAGTGTCTACGGCTCGGCAGGCCTCGGTTCATCGTCGGCCTCATCCTTGTTCGACTCCACATCATAGGGTCTCTAGGCTGGACAGCACTGAGGTCGTCAATTCCGAAGACTTGGGCGACCCTCTCCTTGCAGTGCGCAAAGCCTTGGGCATAGGCATCAAGACTAGCCTCGTCACCTCCTACTTGAACACCGAGGAGCTTTTGAACTGTTCGACGGCGTTCTGAGCCCGGGCCTCGGCGTCGGCCTTCCTTATTTTGGCCGCCTGGGCATCCAACTCTGCCAAGGCGGCCCTCTCCTCGGTGGTAAGGGCGTTGGCTTCCGCCGTCTTGGCCCGATCCATGGCGTCCCCGAGTTTCTGAGTCAGTTTGTCGACCTTGCCTTCGGCCGACTCCAACCTCTCCTCGAGTATCGCCAACTTGGCCTCCCGCCAAGCTTCGGTTAAGCTCGGTTGCTGCCTTCGCCTCAGCCTCTCTGGACCGAGCCTTCCATTCATCGTGATCGGCGTCAGCCGTGAGAATTTTACCGGCCATCTCGGTCATCCTGGCCCAGGCCTCGGCCAACCTCCCGGCCAACTCGTCGCACCGACCCCTGTACTTGGCCAACCGGGTCTGTGAGTGGTCGACGACAACACCAGTCTGGATCAGGGCGTCCGAAGGATGAGAACTTCGTTGGCCATCTACAAAAGCCAAGGAGTCAGTCAAAGCTCAGTTATAATCGATAAGAAGGAATACGGTGTGACGGGAGCTTACCTGAAGCACCGACACGTACTTGGCATCGAGGATTCTAGCTACGGGCTCGTGCTCGAGCTGCTCACAAAAGCGCGGCAGGTGAATCCTCTCCAGCAGGTGCTCCGCCAGACGCCCGCTATCCATCGCCGAGAACCTCGATGGCCGTCGTGGCTCATGCCAAGGATCCCGAGTAGGCGGCGATCGCGGGGTTGTTGGCTCCGCTTCGCCGTCGCCTGTCGGCCCCTCTTCATCCCCGACTCCCAAAGTCGCCGCCTTCATCTCCGGCTCGGGGGAAGCCGGGTGCTCCCTCTCGGCCCTCGCGTCCCTTGCCCCCGTCGCCTCGATGGGGACTAGAGGATCCCCTTCGACCTTCGGGGCGGCGGCCTCCACGGCTCAACAACTACTGGGGGCTTGTCAACAGCTTCCCCCGCCTGGGCCGACTGGCCCCTCCTCTTCGGTTCCGTCTCGGCCATGATGGGGACGTCCCTCTCCATTGGCATCTCCGCCGGAACATTCTCCACCAGCCCCTCCGCGGGGGCCACCTCCGTAGGAGCCGTGGAGGCCTGGGCCGGCTCGCCCTGGGCCTTCCGCCGAACTTTTTTGGCCGGTCTCACAACCTCACCGACCTCCTCCCTCCTCTTCCGCATTGCCGCCTTCAGTTTCTCAGCAGGCAACTTCATCGCTGCACCAAAAACCGACGGTCAAAAAAGAAGCTAAGCAAAAAAAAAAAAGCCAGAGGGGTGAAGTCTCGCGCTCACCGACTGTCGGGGCCAATTCAGCCTCATAGAGGTTGGCCTCGGCTGACAACTCCGTGCAGGGAGGGATCTCGGAGGACATTAAGCGGTCGAATAGCTCCCGGTTCCTCTTGTCCATAGTGGAGTCCTTATTGGGGCCGATGTCAGGATTTCTCTAACTCGTCCTCACTCCGTCCACATAGGCAAACAAAAATCGGGATTTTCATCCCTTGACTTTGGAGGGGAGTTTCAGTGGAAGGGTCCTATCTAGCCTGGAGGTAAAAATCGATCACCCGTCCTCACTGTGGTGGCGGAGCTTATAGAAGGCTCGGAACAGAGAAATTCTAGCTTCCGAGCCATGGAAGAAGCATAGGACAGTAAAGCAATAGATGATCCGAACTGAATTCAGAGTCAACTGCGCTGGGACAAGATTGTACCTATCTAAGAGGTTAAGAATGAATGGGTGGAAAGAAGATGAAGCCCACACCTGAAGAACTCATCGTACAGGACTACCCGACCGGTTTGATTGGAGGTCACCCTGTTCTCGGGCCCAGGTGCGGACAGACGGATAAAGTTGGGAACCATATACCTAGTCTTGAGGTCTTCTACCTCCTTAGGGGTCATGGTAGAGGCCGCCCCCTCTGGCCCTGCAAGGTCAGAGGTGGCCACTGGAGGAGGGACCGGACGGACTGGAGGCAGCGGAGCTACTCTAGCAGGAACCACCCTAGGTGGAGGCGCCCTAGGCAGGGAGGGTGGTAGTGGTTGGGTGGCTATCGTCGGGCGATCGCGTATGGTGATTCCATCAACCGGCCAATGTCTACGGTGGATCAACGGAACCTCCTCCTCTTTCGAGGACGGGGGAGGAGTCGTAGCGGGCCTTTAGCAAACTAGGGAGACAAAAAGAATTAGGGAGACAAAAAGGACTAACCTGGTGTCGAGATGAAAGAACGAAAGGTTCGGACTCTGAAAGCTCAAAGACTCTGGGAAGAGGATGACAAGAAGGACAATGATGGCATAAAGGACGCGCTCGGACGGGCGAGACGATTTTATATAGGATTTTTGAATCGTCCAGCCCGAAGCACTGCCACGCTGCCGTCTGCGATTGAGGCCCGCATCCAGCTGTCCACAGCTCCCCTTTCGCCCGAGATATGGTGCCTCGGTTCCGCACAAGGAGCGAGATCCATGGCCAATGATGGGACGTGGAGAGTGGTGACCTAATGATGGTGCTCGACTTTTTCGTCCCTCGAGAGACTCCCTAAATGTGTACGAGATCGGTTCCATGTTCCATGCTTTTCCTTAAATGTGGATGGACTTCGAAGCGACATCGCCTCGGGAAGATGCGCCCCCACCTCTGACGGTTAATGGCGTGCTAAGCCGGCAATTATGACAAATTTTTGTGCTCCTTTCGCCCAAGAGCCAACAGACGCGTGACCCCTCGAGCTCGAGAGCGGGAGACATTGATGTGGCTAGTAACGCCACGTGGGCATTAACGATAGAACTAACTGATGGTGGGGGCCAGACGAAGCCTTCTCCAAAGCAGTTCCGCTCCTCGATGGCCCTCGCTTCTTCAAGGCGGTCCCGTTTCTCCAAGGCGGCCTTCGACGACCCTGCCTCTCCTCAGCGGCCCCGCTTCTCCAAGGCGGCCCTCGGCGGCTCTGTTTCTCCGAAGTGGCCCTCGGCAGCCTCGCTTCTCCAAGGCGGCCCTCGGTGGTCCCGCTCCTCAGCAGCCCTGTTTCTCCAAGGCGGCCCTCGGCGGCCCGCCTCTCCAAAGTGGCCCTCCTCAACGGCCCTGTTTCTCCAAGGCGGCCCTCGGTGGCCCTGTCTCTTCAAAGCGGCCCGCTCCTTTGCGGCCCTGTTTCTTCAAGGCGGCCCTCGGTAGCCCCATCTCTCTAAAGCGGCTCCGCTCCTCAGCGGTCCCGTTTCTTCAAGGCGGCCCTCGGCGGCCCCGTCTCTTCAAAGCGGCCATGCTTCTCAGCAGCCCTGTTTCTTCAAGGCAGCCCTCGGCAACCCTTCCTCGAGGCGGTCCGCACCCAAAATCAGCCTCAACGCCGACCATAACGCTGGTCCCCACAGCAACCCTCGGGCGATTTCCGATGCCTACGTGGCCCCCCACGTAAGCAAGCCGCACCCGATGGGACTAGGCCCACCTATCACCTGTCTCATGCACCCGATGGAACCAGACCTACCAACCAACTGGCCCGTGTGTTCGACAAGATCAGGCCCACCTACCACCTGTCCCACGTGCCCGATGGTACATGCTCATCAACCAATTGGCCCGTGTGTCCAACAAGACCAGGCCCACCAATCGTCTCTGAACTCACGTAATCACCATGAGTTTAGCAGACACTTCTCCACGGAACTCCACGTGGCTGATCCCCAGACTAAAATCAAGGGTCCATAAAAGGGTAAGATGGATCATGTGCAAAGTAAGCCATTCTAAGGATATTCTGATTACACTCTTAGTGCTCGGAGAACCTTCGGATTCTCTGAGCCCTTCTTTCCGAGCTTTCTCAAGCTTACGGCTGTGACCCCGATCACTAACTTGCCCGTCGGAGGGTCCCCGCCAGAGCAACCTCCGGCCCTGGGATTTCTTGCAGGTCCAAGCTTTACCAACAACTTTATGAAGCCTTTTGACGGTCATCGTCGGTGATCGGACGTCATTAGAACCTAAACGAGTACTTATAATTTTGAGGGTAATTTTCTTTGGATTCAATAGTCTAAAGCTTTTGATCGTTCCACAGAGGGTTGGTGGTTGCAGAGGCCATGTCATGAAAACTTACCGAGACCCCATCCTGTGGAATCAAAAGTCTTAACTTAAAGTAGAATTATCAAATTTCGTAATTTTCTTTTCCCCACTTACTTCCGGCATAGATCTTTCTTTAGCAGTCCCAGCTTTTGCACCCACAATTTCTACAATTTGTTAGCTTGATGCGGCCATAGAAAGGTGAAAGTCGATTTTGGAAATAAAATCCTCAAACACTAATTTTTTGATTTCATTTAAACACCATTATATAATTACATGTTCATATGGAAGCATAAACTTGAAATATCTTCTGTAGTAACTAATTTTCCTTCGAAGTTGTAACTAACATTGGTTCTATGGTTGGCCACAAATAACGTTATTAAAGAATCCATTCTAATTGGGTGCACCTTTGCCTTTTCTCCAACATGCCATGTGCAGCTTGAAAAGGTGAACCATAATGTCTAGAAATATGTGCAAATGTAAACTGTAAAAACACTAAATGTATTAATTAGTTTCTAGCAGTTTCGTTGTCTTTTACATTCATAAAACAGATAGAAGACTCGTATAAGTTATACGATTAAAATCAGAATAAAGAGTTTATTATGTGAAGAAGGAAGAGGAATCATTCCCAGCAAATTATACAGCCTACTTTTTGCAGTGTTTCTGTTATTTAAATTCTAATAAGCTATCCAATTGCAGATTGCTTTATAAGCTTTTCTTACCTCCTTGTGAAGGTGATTACTTTTAGACGAGTCCTCAGTTTGGCTGTCTTGAAATTTCAAACAAAAGTTAATGCTTTTCTTCATTATTTTTCTTACAGGCACATGTGACCAGTGCTATGAATATTGTTTGGTTTCTTCCAGAATTTGGTGATGTCATTTCTTGCATTTGTGCTTATGGGTCACTGTCTTGGTGGGAGGAAGTGAAACAAGGTTGCCAATTTAGTCTTTGCTAGTGTTCTAGCATTTCTTAAGAGTTTGAACTATCATCCTGTGATCATCCCTGCATACTGTTTCTTTTATTTTTTTGTTTTTCTGATACTTGAGCACTTGCCTTATCATATATTTTTGCAATCATAGATTGACATTTATTGCATTGTAATAGTGTCTTGATAACATGAGAACATCTTGAGTCTTCAGACTGTGCACATGATTTCTTCTTCACAGTCTGGACCTGTAAAGCAGTTGATAGAGACCATTACAAACTTTAGGTTGATAACCAGTGGCACCAGCTTATCTGTGGGATAAATATAGTTGCCATATTAAATTTTCACTTTGATGTCATCTTCCTTGGTTTTTTGAATTCTTTGCCTTCCATTTCATATATTAAAGTTTGTTTGATCTTGCATGCTTTTCAACTTTTCTAACCATCAATATGATATAGAAGAAAATATTGCCATCATATCTTAATAACTTGACTGGACATTGAGGTATAGGTTTTAAACTGAAAATAGAATCTTCTCCCATGTTCCAACAAGATATTTCTGACTGGGGACTGACCAAAAGACCATATTGATATGTTTGCTCATGAGTGTATACAGATTTTAGATGGGCATGTGAGGATCTGTTGGTCCCCAAAATTCCTACTAGTCAAGGTGATACGAAATGTTTGAAACATACTTTTTAGATCCATCTCTCAAATTGGGTTGCAGTTTAAGGCCTTATGAAATCTTTCCATTCTCAAATCTGTATTTTGATTTAACTGTCTTTTTTACATTAGGTATTGATACAATTTCTTATGGAAAACTTTATTATCTTTCACCTTCACCTATTTCCAATTTTAGAGAATACCTCAGAGGATATGTCTTTTTTTTTCAATAAGCTTAAACTATGCCAAATAAGGTCAGCTGTCCTTGCTATTGATCATTTAAGTTCCATGGTGGATTGCTCTATTGCCTATTGCATTGGCTAGGAATGTGAAGCATTGATCTCAAGTTGATAGCCTGCTACAAAATCTGTCTTTTCCTTCAATGAAGTCTTGTACCCACTTTATGGGATGAGGGCGATAATAATTCTTCTCTTAAATCATTTTCTTTTTTTGCTTTTTTTTTGTGTCATTCTTTCACTCATATTTATTTATTTTCTTCATTATGTGCTTATATATACCATCTGATCACTCATTTCTCAATTTCTGTTTTAGATACTCAACCTCTCACATGGAAACTATGTTAGTTCTTTGAAAGCAGCAATGTCAATGTACTTGACCTCCAATCTGGGGTATCGCTAACAAGTTTGAAAATGGTGAGGTATACCTAGAGGTAATTTATTATGATTTGCTTCTGATCTGAATTTTGAAGAATTAATTTGAAGTCATCCTACAGACCTTTGCATCTTTTGGTTCATTAATTTTGATATGTAGTTGGAATATCCTATAGCAGATTTAAACTTCATTCTGCAATATCAAATGTGAGCATCCTTTGATTTATGCATTTGATGTACCCAAGTAATCTATTTTATGAAGCAATTGAGCAATCTTGTAGTGGATTTAATTCAAAGATATGTATGTGACTTTGCTTGGTATATGATTTGAATTTTGTCATTGCGAAGCCAAAAAAGACTTAGGTCAGTTATGTTAGATGTCTGATTATTGGAAAAGTTTCTAGAAAATGCTACATCTCCTCAAAAGCTGCTTCGTGTACGTTCATGGTGTGATGTTAGTGGCTGATTTGTTGATAAATTCACTAGAGCATGTTGTCTGGATATGTTGTAACTTTTGAAACCTACTAGCATAAGACTTGTGGAGTCCATGTTTATCTGGAAACCACAAATGCAGTCATAAAAAAAGGCAAAAGAAACAACTAGCTTTTTCCACGTTGTGGGAAGTGCGAGGGAAAGGAACTGCTGAGGCTTGCAGTTCTCTAATTCTGACATGAACAGAATTAGGAAGCTAATTAATCACTGGAGACAGCTCCTTAAGCAGAATAATCTTCTGATAATTGGATTGTCATGCACTTTAATGTCTTCTTGACCTTGTGTGTTCACCATGATTTGTCGTGATGCCCTTCAGTTGTGTATATCGTAATGCTTAAACCAAATAATTTGTATTTGTATAGAAGTGCAAACTAATCATGGAATAAAAATTAATGCAAAAATTTGGAATTATAAAAAGTGTTATAATTGTTACCAGCATAATTATATGGTGAACTACTCTATTCCAAATGAAACTCCATTGGTTGCTTCTGAGACCATGCATTTACAAGAACATGCAAGATTTTGTTTGAAACCAGTAAAGACGGGCAGGTTGGGTAAATTGACAATCATATTATTTTAGCCCCCCTGATTCGTCAGCTGCTTGAAAGATTAAAGCTCTGGTTATATTTTTCGTTGGCTGTGCATCTTATGACTCTTCATTACACTCTGAATTTGGAATATTGAGTTTCTTATTATGTAACCAGTAAAATGATAAATATTCAGTTAATAAATATAGGGCAGCTAGCCATCATTGTAACTAAAACAAAAAAATGATATAATGTTACTTAGTGGGATATAAACAGGGTTAAGTGTAAAATAGAAAGAAAAAAGATCTCAACTAGAAAACTAAAACATGGTGCTTGGAGTGCAATCCTAATAGATAAGTAAATAGTTAAATTTGATGATCAAACTACCATGTGTTTATTCTTTACAATAATATATTCACCTAGGATTTGATAAAACATGCCTGCAGTATCGAGGCTTAAGAGAATTCTAAGATAAAACGATAACTTGATAAGGCTTGTGGTGCCATGTGGTTTCAAATTTTAGTGGAAATATTGGCCCAAGTACGTGAGATTAGTGCCACAACGATGAGAGCATTGATGTTGATATGTACTAATGCTAGGAACTGTAGATTTAAAAGGACTTAATTGGAGGAAACATTGGATTTGCACCTATTGAAGAGAGAATCTGGTTAGCCTATATGGACATATGCAATAGAATCCTAAGGTGGTAGCAATAAGGAGAGTGATTGGATTTTGTGTTGAAGGTTTACGGGAGAAGAGGAGACCAGAAACTTGTGCATGGATGGAAGTTGCTACCATCAATTTGAGAAAATCGACCAGGGATATAAAAGCTAACAGGAATTGGTGAAGAAAAGGAACCGTGAAACACTCTAAAATAAGTTGGGATGAATCTTCCTGGTTATGTTTATCACGGTATAACAATCACAACATTTAATTACTATTTTTTGATAACCTTGTATGAAAACAATTGATGGTGGTTCTCAATGTTATTTGCGTAAAGTGAAAATATTCCCCTTGTGGCATGCTATAATGCAGAATTGCTTTCTTGGTTTGTAAATCTATACTGGAAGACCTATAATCGGACTTAAATAGGTGATACAAAGCTTGTCATTGTGTTTGCGCTGATTAGAATCATGGGGGGTTGTCTTTAATTGTTGTTCATTTTCATACAAAAGTTTCTAAATGTGGGCTTATTATTAGGCTGAAATTCTTTTTTATATTATTACTAACTTGTTACACAATTTTATGTAGGTTGCTTCATATCAGGTGGACGTGAAGATCCATGAGCTCTTGGATGGATACTTTTGAATTAAACAAGTGGAAACTTCAAATTTATCCATTCTTTGTGACAACAAATACATGACGACAAACTAAGATTAAAGGTTAGCATAACTCCTTGCTGCTATGTAGTTCCATGGCAACTATGGAAGTCAAAATGGACAGGTGAAAGCAGAAATTTTCACAAAATCACGCGTTGAGAAGAAATAAAATGACCTCAGTTACTGTTTCTTGTTATTGCCACAGACCTGCCTGTGACCTTGCATTCTTTATGAAATGTGATAAATGGGAAGCGAAGAAGTGATATTACCATCCTCCTATGACAATTTAAAGAACAAGATCTTACCACAGATTGTCTCACTCCAACTGGGTTATACTTGATTGAGGGAAGCAGGAAGGAATCTAGAAGGCTATACTACTTTTCCAATTTAGTATAGGGCAATAGCAATTTGATCTTATCAATCAATCACTACTATCTCCTTCTGTTTCATACCTTTCTTTTTAAGTTTTTCTTTCAAAATTAATTTCTATGATTATGTGCATATCCTTGAAAAAAAACTTCTTTCTCCCAGTTGCATTTTGAGCATTTCTAGATGAATCAAATCTGATGTCATATTGCCATAGTTTTCTGATTCCACTTCTAATCAGCAGCACTTTATTTCTTAAGGTTGAATTATTCCCCTTTCAAGTTTTACTGTGGTCTTGGGTTTCTTCGGATCTCACTCTTCAATCTTTGCAAATCTGTCATTATGTATTCTGTATCAAAGCCCATTGTATTTATAACAATTTTGGCTAGTTGCTTCATTTCCAGGGAGGAAAACCTGCAATGGCTGAGCACACAGGCTCTCAGTTATAAACCTTACCGATTGACATGAGTTTCAATGTATTTCACGGGTGGCAGATGTCTATGCTATAAATATTTGTTAAAATAGTGTCATAAATTAGTATAACTGAATAATATTTTTGATGAGGGGTAAAATTGTCGTCATGTTAATATTCGTGTATGCAACAAAAAAATTGAGATCACTTTTGATTTCTGATCCGTCAGCTGTCACGTCCGAAAAAGAATAAGGCTGATACACCTCAACAGAACCGAAGTACCCTAATGCCTCGGTAAGACCGAGCCGCATTCACACCTCGACTAGGTCGAGTTATACTCATACCTCAGCAAGACTGAGCTGCCTTCATACCTCGGCCAGACCAAGCTATACTCATACCTTGGTAAAACCGAGTCGCCTTCATATCTCGGTCAGACCGAGCTATGCTCATACCTCGGCAAGACCGAGCCGCCTTCATACCTCGACCAGACCAAGCTATGCTCATACCTCGGCGAGATCGAGCTATTCCCATACCTCGGCTTAGCCGAGGTACCCCTGAACCTCTGCGGAAACAAGTGTGGAAAAATTCAAATTCATAATAATCCGGCAAGATTTCAATCACGTAGGTCTCCGATCGCTTCAAGTGGAGAAAAAAGCCAATAATACTAAACGTGGCCTAGAACCTACAAGGCACTGAATCTCAAAGCATTAGCTAGCTTCTCTAGCCATTGATTCTCTAACTAACCGGATTCGAAAGCTACCGGTCTCGTAACAAATTTGATTCGAATCAGATTCAAATCATGACGATTTCTGATTCCCTATGACACGTCGAGAAATTAGGTAGTTGTCTACCATCATATCGGCAACCTATATATATCCTGCCCTGAAGTCTTTCAGGTATGCTCACTCTTTCACTGAAAAAATTTTATTGAAGCTCAAGCAGAGCTCCCGGCTCCTCGAGAGGCCATTCTTGAGGGACTCTTCTGCGAGAGCCTTCTCCCCATATCTGCTTGCTGTGAATCTCCACTAACTTGGGCGTCGAAGGGTCTTCTGCAGAGGGCTACCCCCAACGCTCATTGCGTGAGGATTGTCTTGCAGTCCATCCAGACAACGGACTGGTTCCAGAGGTGGGTCGCGCTCGAGTCGGAGAACGAATTTCTACAGCAACAGATTAGCGCTAGAGAAAGGGCCTTAGCACTAAAGGAAGGGCCTCAAGTCCCATAAATTGTGATCAAGGAGACAAGTTTGAAAACCGAAAGAGCAGCCCTTCAATGGTAAATCGAAGGAGAGCTGCCTCGGATGCTCAGGATCAGACTCCTTCCCAAAGGCCTGATCCCATAAATAATATGGCGCCTTCGTATCCGCCACCGGCCGAGACTCCCTCGCCACGGCAACTGCGGTGACCCAGGAATGCCCGAGGTCGCAAGTCATCCCCAGCAGCCCAAAGGAGCTAGATCGGCGTAGCAAAGGGCTGGAGGGAAAAGCCCGCCTAGATCTCGGCGAGCTCGCTCTCTCTTCCTAGCATTCTCCTATCATGACTCGACGCCATCACCATACTCCCCTCGACTGGTCTCCCCCACTATCCGAGACGAGGGGATCCGACGATAAATTTGGGAGATGCATCGAGAGTGGTGGCAAAAGCTAGATGCCGTTAAGTAAGCTCCACAACCCCAGTCAAGGCAGAGCAGGGCATCCCCTTCTCTGAGGAGATTATGCAGAAGGTGATCTCTCCTTATGTCAAGCTTCCCACCATCGAGCTGTACCATGGATCCATCGACCCTGACGACCATCTGAGTAGCTTCCGATCCATCATGATGTTCCACAGAGCATCGAATGCGATCCTGTATCGAGCCTTCCCCTCTACGCTCAGGGGGTCCGCTAGAACCTGGTTCAATAGCTTGAAGCCAGGTTCCATCAGTTCTTTTGATGATCTGAGCTGCCTATTCATTAGCTAGTTCGTTAGCAATCTTCGCCATCGACGGAGGTTCGATTCCCTCTCTGAGGTCAAGCAATAGGAGGGAGAATCTTTGAAGAATTATTTCGGCCGCTTTAACACGACCATGTTGGAAGTAGACCACCTCAACCACGAGATGGCCATGTCCGCTTTGGCGAGCGGAGTATCGAAGGAGGATGACTTCTATCTAGTTCTGAAGGTCAACTATCTGAAGAGCCTCTTCGACATGATGGCCTTGGCGGACAAGTACACTAGGGTTGAGGAGTCGCGGAGGTCAGCTCAGGCCGAGCAATCAAGGAGAAAGGAGGCCAAAGGCTCGGAGAAGAGCCGATCCCTTCGCCATACGAGCCCGCCCCGTTGCCAGAGAGCTCTTCCACCGCCGCCCAGAGATCATACCCAGAGCTCGGCCCGGAGGTTCAATCAATACACCCCACTCACCGCGCCAAAGGCACAAATCTTGATGGAGATCGAGCGTCAGATCCCTCGACCACCATCTCTCCGAGGAAACGTAGGCCGGAGGGACATGACCAAGTACTGCCTATTCTATCGGGATCATGGGCACGACATCGAAAAGTGTTGGTAGCTTCGGAATGAGATTGAGCAACTCATCTGACGGGGCAGGCTGGACAGGTTTAGAAGAGCCCCTAAGCCGAACAATGGAGAAGACCGTCAGTTTGAACCTCGCCAACCTCCTCCGCTGAATCTATCGGTCGTTGGCAATGTCAATATGATAGCAATGATCGGCTCTCCATCGGTCCGGATAGATGAAGAGACAAATCCATCAAAGAAGGCCCGGATTGATGAGCTTTCTTTTCTCGACGAAGACCTCTAGGAGATATAGTATCCGCATGATGATGCGTTGGTTGTATCTCTCAATATGAATGATTATAATGTACACCAAATTTTGGTTGATAGTGGAAGTTGTGTTAATGTTTTGTACTTTGTTACCTTTGTAAGGATGAAATTGTGGATAAAAAACCTTCGGACCATAGACTCCACCTTAATGGGTTTCACTGGCGACGTTATTATCCCTGAGGGGGTCGTCACAGGTCCAAGCAGGCGGTTGGCCCAGTATAGCCACTGTTCACATGGACTTCCTGGTAACCAAGTTTCAGTCTCCTTACAATGCGATCCTTGGCAAGCCCAGACAGATGTCCCTCAAAGCTATTATTTTTATCCCTCATCTCGCCATGAAGTTCCCCACCGAATGGGAAGTGGGAGTTGTTCGAGGAAATCAGGCTGTGGCTCGGTATTGCTTTTGCCGACCTTCGTCTAGAAAGCCCGAGGTTGACGGACTGGATGCTCAGGAGGATTTTGCCGAACAACGGAGAGAACCAGCCGAGGAACTTGAGGAGGTGCCACTTGACGAAGCTCGGCTTGACCGACCATAAGGATTTGGTCACAACTAAAAGGAAAGCCTCGGCAAAATTTTGTTGAATTTCTTCGAAGAAATGCTAACGTCTTCGCCTGGTCTGCTTTGGATATGCCGGGGATCGATCCGGATGTCCTTGTCCATAGCCTTAATGTGGACGAGACGTTTCGGCCGGTCAAGCAGAAGAAAAGATGCTTCACCCCCGAGCATCAGAAGGCTATCGTGGAAGAGGTTGATAAACTCATTAAAGCTAACTTCATTCGGAAAGTGAAGAAGCCAAATAGAAAATGAAGAATCTGCATCGACTTCACGGACCTCAACAAGGCTTGCCCAAAGGACAGTTTTTCTTTGCCTCGGATTGATCAGCTTATGGACGCTACGTCGGGCCACCAGATGCTGACTTTCATGGATGCTTTTGGGTTATAATCAAATTCGAATGGCACCTGAGGACGAAGAAAAGACCACCTTCATAACCGACCGAGGTATTTACTGTTACTGAGTCATGCCTTTTGGTTTAAAAAATGCATGCGCAACATACCAGAGACTGATTAATAAGGTTTTCAAAGAACAAATCGGTTGGAACATGGAGATTTATGTTGACGATATGCTAATTAAGAGTAAGGAGGCATCCCAGCACATTGATGATCTTACAGAAAGCTTTGCCACATTTCGGAGGTATCAGATGAAGCTTAATCCAACCAAATGTGCCTTTGGAGTTAACTCTGGGAAGTTCTTGGGCTTCATGGTCTCCCAACGAGGCATCGAAGCAAATCCACAAAAAATTCAAGCCTTGCAGCAAATGATGCCTCCAGAGTTGGTTAAAGAGGTGCAGCATCTTACCGGAAGGATAGCGGCCCTTAGCCGCTTTATTGCTCGGTCAGCCGAGAGATGCTTGCCCTTCTTCAAGGCACTTCGGTCGGCCAAGAACTTCTAGTGGACTCCGAACTGTCAGAAATCCTTCGAAGATCTCAAAAAATACCTCAGCTCGCCACCTCTCCTCAGTAGTCCGAGACCCGGAGAGATGCTACATCTATATCTGGCAGTCTCGGAGGGCGCCGTTGGGTCCGTGCTAATTCAGAGGAGAATAAAATTCAAAAGCCAATTTATTATGTCAGTAAAATACTTCGGGATGCTGAGACAAGGTACACCCGAATTGAGAAGATAGTGTTAGCCCTGATAACATCCGTTTGGAAGCTACGACCCTATTTTCAGGCACACACTGTGGTAATCTTGACCGACCAGCCTATTAATTCAATCATTCATCATTCGAGACATCAGGAAGGATGACCAAATTGGCTATTGAGCTAAGTGAGCATGACCTCCGATATCAGCCTCGCTCGGCAATTAAAGCACAAATTCTGGCAGATTTTCTCCTTGTGTGCACCATTTCTGAGGACGATTCCACTCCAGATACCTTCGAACAACCGAGGTCCGATGCTTTGTGGCTACTTCACGCAGATTGATCGTCCAACACAAGTACTTCTGACGCGGGTTAGTCCTTACCAGTCCGAAGGGGGCGACCTTCGAGTATGGCATCTGTTTCTCCTTCCCAGCCTCTAACAACGAAGGGAGTATGAGGCTCTGCTCACTAGATTTTGCATCGCCTGTGATCTCAAAGTCAATAAACTGAATGCCTATACTGACTCTTAATTGGTGGCTGGCCACGTGCGGAGGGAGTTCAAGGCTCGGGAGCTGAACATGATTCGATATCTTCAAAAGATGCATGATCTGTCCTCTTATTTTTCTGAATTCGAAGTCATTCAGGTTCCAAGGGCCAAGAATGCACGCGCTAATCTTTTATCTCGCCTGGCAACCATGGATTCGATGAATCTCGAGCGAAAATTCTACCTGAAAGTCCTAGAAAAGTCCAGCATTGCCGACGTTGATCGGGTGATGTAGATTGATGTCGAATCATCCTGGTTCAACCCAATCTTCAAATATCTCAAAGAAGGGTCGCTCCCAGCCGACAGAAAGGATGCAAAGAAATTGAAGATGAAAGTGTCTCATTATGTCCTACTCGATGACCAGCTGTACAAGCGATCCTTCTCTATGCCATTACTCAAATGCCTTCGTCCGTCGGAAGCCGATTATGCCCTTCGGAGGTCCATGAGGGCATCTGTGGGAGCTACCTTGGCGACCGAGCTTTATGTCACAAAGTGCTACACTAGGAATAATACTGGCCGACTATGCAGAAGGATGTCGACGATCTCGTTCGAGCTTGTGATTCATGTCAACGCATTCAAACATACAGAGGCTTTCCTCCGCTCACTTGATGCCTATATTATCTGCTTAGCCTTTTGCCAAGTCAGAAATGGACATCCTCGGCCCTTTTCCTCTTGCCACGGAACAGAGGAAGTTTATGTTTGTAGCGATCGACTATTTTACCAAGTGGGTCGAGACCGAAGCAGTTACTTAGATAATCGAGGCTCGGGCTAGGGATTTTGTATAGAGATCCATTATTTGCTGGTTCGGCCTCCTGTACATCGTTATCACCGACAATGAAAGACAGTTTGATAATCCCAAGTTCTGAGGGTTCTGTGAAGATCATGGCATCTGTCACCGGCTCACTTCGGTCGGGCACCCCCAAGCTAATGGAGAAGCCGACTTAATCAACCGAACCTTGCTGCAGGGAATCAAAGCTCGGCTCAACAGGGCACGGGAAAGATGGATGGATGAGCTTCATCACGTCTTGTGGGCCTACTGAACCACCTAAAGGGTCCTCACAGGCGAGACTCCGTTTGAAATGGCCTTCGGCACGGAAGTTGTCATTCCCATGGAGATAGGACTATCGTCGCCGTGGGTGGGAAGTTATTCGGAGGAGTCGAACGACGAACAACTCCGAACCAATCTCGACTTGATAGAAAAAATCAGAGAGAAGGCCCGAATTTGAATGGCAGCCTATCAACAAAGAGCAGCTCGCTACCATTCCTTCTGAGTCAAAAGAAAATCCTTTCTCCCTGGCGACGTTGTACTCCGCAAGGCATCTATCTCCAAACTATTAGAGCAAGAAAAGCTATCTCCAAATTGGGAAGGCCCCTATCAAGTTGCAGAAGTCATCAGGCCCGGCACTTACAAGCTCCAGGATCTGAACGGAAAATCTATCCTTCGAACATGGAATTCATACAACCTTCGGATATATCATCAGTAAAGTACGCTTCCACTGAACTCACCCTACTTGCAATAACAAGATCTTACTTTTAAAAGCACACTATTTATGTTTCAATCAATTCTTCCCAAAGTCTTTGATAAGAGAGATTTCATCCGACTACCGACCTACGAGTCCCTCAACAAAGACTCGGCAGGGCCGAGCGACTTCTTCGTACCTTGGCAGTGCCAAGTAAAATATAACTGGCTCCGAACCTCAGCAGGGCCGAGCAACTTCTTCGTACCTTGGCAGCGCTAAGTAAAATATAATCTGACTCTGAACCTCGGCAGGACGAACAACTTCTCCTTACCTTGGCAGCGCCAAGTAAAATATAATTTTGTTCCAAACCTCGGCAAGGCTGAACGACTTCGCCGTACCTTAGTAGCGCCAAGTAAAATATAATCTGACTCCGAACCTAGGCAGGACCGAGCGACTTCTCCGTACCTTGGCAGCGCCAAGTAAAATATAATATGGCTTCGAACCTCGGTAGGGCTGAGCGACTTCTCCGTACAAGTAAAATATAATCCGGCTCCGAACCTCGACAGGGTCGAGCGACTTCTTCGTACCTTGGCAGCGCCAAGTAAAATATAATCTGGCTCCGAACCTTAGCAGGGCCGAGTGATGTCTCCGTACCTTGGCAGCGCCAAGTAAAATATAATATTTCTTCAAGTCTCGGCAGGACCGAGTGATTTCTTTGAGCCTCGGCGGGACCGAGTGACTTCTACAAACCTCGGTAAGACCGAGTGATTTCTTCAAGCCTTGGCAGGACAGAGTGTCTTTTCCATACCTCGGTAGGACCAAGTGATTTCTTCAAGCCTTGGCAGGACCGAGTGTCTTTTCTATACCTCGGCAGGACTGAATGATTTCTTCAAACCTCGGCAGGACCAAGTAATTTTTTCAAGCCTCGGCAGGACCGAGCGGTTTCTTTAAGCCTCGGCAAGACCGGATGATTTTTCCATATTTCAACACGGTTGAGCTATTTCTCTAAACATCGGGGAAATCGAACGACTTTTTCATACCTCGGCATGACCAAGCCGTGCCAATGAGCTAAGTAAAAGCTTTCGGGGATATTCGGCATGACCAAACTCCCATCAAGAGCTAGCAAGGTTGCCCAAGTCTTCCTACGGCCTAAGATAAATCATGCGCTCTCAAAGGGCCAGCGTAATCCAGTGCATGTCAGTAGGCTTAAACCGAATTATCAAAATATTTAGCGAACAGCTAAATCTCTAAAACGCTCCCAACATATAAGCATCGGATACGACCATCTAAATATCTTCTTTAGCAAAGGGGTGCCTTAATGGCTATTTGTATATCTCGGCAAGGCTGAGCCTTTGCCCCACACCGCCCGATCCAATACGAGTGGTTCATGCGTCGGAAAAAATGAAAAGACAACGATACATCGAGAAAACTAGCACCTCGCAAAACAGGAACAAAATAGCAAAAAGAGATAGACATGTAGAAAGAAAAAGTTCTTTTATTTCAATAATAATCCATTACAAAAAGTTACAACCTTTTGCAAGGCATTATAAGTGCATTACAACACAGAAAATACATAGAGAATAAAAGAAAATGTTTGAACAAACAAGTTCGGCCAACGACACTGCTTCGACATAGCTTCCACCAATGATTTGAAGAAATCGGAAACGACAACTCATTGAGGTTCGATCCCTGAAATGCCAGATAATGATATAGAAAAAAGAAGCAACCTGAAGGAACTTACCTTCGGCTTTCCAGAGTGTGAAATTCCTTAGGATGCAGGGACATGGCCGAGGGCCACCATGGAAGATGAAAAACCTCAGAAAGAAAAGGCTTGGCGATAAAGGTTACCATGGTTGACGGAAAGCCTGTGGAAACTATGACCCATCAACAATTGCATTTCCAGTGGCCTTTTATGGTTCCATAATGGGCGAACGAGGCCAAATAGAAAGCGCCCGCGTGCGCTTCCCATATAACCTCTATTCCCCTTCTGCGCTTCGCATATGACCTCCATAACTCCTTCCTTGAGGATGACTTGCTTTCCAGCAGCTTTTTTATCACCCCAACCATCGGGGCCAGGCCAAACCTCGAAGGAAAAATCCGATCTTACAACTCTCAACTTCAGCGTGAAAGAAGCCATGAAAGTTTCTTTTTGCTCGCAAAGTAAGAAGACTTTCTCGAGTATGCTTAGGCATCCTTTGCTCTCCCCTTTTTATAGAAACTAAACAGGAAGCAACCATTAATGAAGGGGGAAACTTCGAAACTCAGGATGCCATAATCGTGCCACATTCGAGACCACATGACAATACCTTAACGAGACTTGGTACTCCCCGAGGTATACTGGAGATATTTTTCATGCCACAATAAAAGGCAGAAGATTTCCTCTCAATCTCGGATCAGATATCTTAAATGCAAGGAATCGTTCACGAATCCTTAAAATACGAATGAAATTGAGAAACCTTCTACGAAAAAGGACGCGGTCCAATAGCAATCGAATGCTTGGCTATACGAAAAGCAAGCTCGCATCGGAAAAGACAAGGCATTAACTATGAAATAAATGCCCTGAAAAAAAAAAGATGTATTTCGGCCAAAACCGAGCTATTATTTTTACTTTGGCAAAGCCGAACCATCCCTTTGTCTCGGCCAAAGCTGAGCTATTATTTTTACTTCGGCAAAGCCGAACCATCCCTTTGTTTTGGCCAAAGCCGAGTTATTATTTTTACTTCAGCAACGCCGAACCATCCTTTGCTTCGGCCAAAGCCGAGCTATTATCTTGCTTCGACAAAACCGAACCATTCCTTTGTTTCGGCCAAAGCCGAGCTATTATCTTTACTTCGGCAAAGCCGAACCATTCCTTTGTTGTGGCCAAAGCCGAGCTATTATCTTTACTTCGGCAAAGCCGAACCATCCCTTTGTTTTGGCCAAAGCCGAGCTATTATCTTTACTTCGACAAAACCAAACCATCCTTTTGTTTCGGCCAAAGCTGAGCTATTATCTTTGCTTTAGCAAAGCCAAACTATCCCCTTTACTTTGGAAAGGCCGAGCAATGGTCTACTCCGATGGATTTGGTCGGGTCAGCCTCGACAGGATCGAGTGATTCCTTCAACTTCAACAAAGTAATCAAAAATTTTCTAAGAGTTGGTTCATTTACTTGGCCTTATAATAAGCCGAGTTTTGGTAAGCCACATGCAAGCTAAATAGATTGTTTTAGCATAAAGCTTAGACAAGGAAAAATATAAAACTGAAGATTCATTCATAGTGATATGGCAAGATGAGGCTTTATCGAGTCTCCCTCAATTACAAGAAAAAGAAAAAAAAATTACAAAGACAGTATTCAAAGCTCAGGCTCAGCCTCGTGGGTATCTCTGGTGGCATTGGGGGATGGCTTGCTTGATTCACTTCGAACGTAGCCGAAAGAGGAGCCTCGAGTTCTTCGGCAATATGCCGATGACCTTTCTCCCCTCGGCTATCGACTTCTGGATCCGTGACTCGGCAGGCACTAAGAACAGCTTCAAGATCAACATCCGGGATCTCTTTCTACTCGGTTTCGGCAGATAGCTCGGTCCCCGGTGTCCGAGAAATGAGAGATCCAATTCTGGATATATCTTCGCCCGCGTTTCCTCCTTCCCGTACTGGAACGCATCAGCACAAGCTGCCTTGTGCTCATCCAAAAATCGAGTGAAATTTTTATATTCCTCCACAGCCAGAGCAGCTTGTTGTTTGGCTTCGGCCACCTGACCGTCCAGTTCGAAACCATCTCTGATGACTCGAGGCCAACTCCTTCTCAAAGTTTTAAATTGGTTTTGAACTTCAGAACCCATCCTACTCACCTGGGGACAAAAAATCAATCAGAATAATAATAATTAAAGGAGAAAAAAATGTGAAAAGAAGCAAGGAGATGCTATACCTCCTCTTCTCGCCGAGACATCTTAGCATTCAGCTCCTGAATTTTATCGATGGCCTTCAACTTGTCATCTTTGTACTGGTGTATCCTCTCCTTGAGGTCATTGACCCTCGATTACCTCTCTTCTACCTCTAGCTGAGATTGAGCGAGATCAGTAGTGAGTTTGACAATTTGATCGTGATATCACCTGGATCTGTTTACCTCCTCAGCAAGCCTTTTGTTTAGGTCGGCAATCTGATCTTGTTGCCGCTGATATCTTCTTTACTTCTCGTCGAGCCTCTTATTTAAGCTGCTTCTCTCATTGGCGAAACGCCTATGAGCATTGTTCCACTTCTCATCGAAGAGCTTCTTCAAGGACTCTACCTTCCGAGCATGCTCGGACTTACACTGCAGTAACTCCGACCAAGCCTTGTCAACTAAATCGCGAGCCCCTCTGAGCTCATTGGCTTCAGCTTGGAATCTGGACGCTCGCTCCAGAGCGATTTGCTAGGCATGCTCTAATTTCTCAACGTTCGCCTGAGCCACACTCAAAGCTTTAGAAAGTTTGTCGGTTGATCCCACCCTTTCCTGAAGGTTGGTGACCTCCTCCTAGCTTGAGCGCTGGCCCCCGCGACTAGCTTCAGACGATGGCACAGCGACCTCGTTATGATAGTGCTCTGCAGGTAAACTTCCAATGGTAAGATTGGATTGAACTACTCTTTAAAAGTGGAATGTTTAAAGGTTCCTACTTACTCGGGATGTGTATGCTGACGCTATCTTGGTAAGCGTGTGGTTGTCGATCTCAGAAAGAAACTCGATATCGCTCGGCAGGCCATCATGCCCAAATGCTGCAAAAACAATGTCCTCCTCAGTCAAAGGGTCATCCCTCATATAAAACATACCGCATTAGTGCGGCCACAGTCTCATCAATATCTGGGTTAAGCGAACTTAGCGCTAGAGGATTAATTTGTGAGGTCTTGGTTCGAGGAACCTCGGTTCGCCTCGCTTCTTTAGCTAGGGCTTCAATGTGGGAGGCTTTAGCTCGAAAAATTTTGACTTGCTTGCCTTTTCCTTCCGATACCTCTATTGGGGAATTCTCACTCCGGATTTCTTCCTTCTCTAAAAGCTCTTCTTGACCTATGGGCCTCTGCTCCACTTCCTCCATCCCCTTCAACACCTCGGCCTCCTCCTCGATCTCCCTCGGTCCTTCGGGAGGATATTCCTCGATGGGAGCCTCCTTTGTGCCTCAGCATCTATGTCCACTCCCCTCACCTCCTTGATCAGAGTTAAGGGCTCCCCTTCGTGAGTGAAGGGTGATTTAGGGCTGCTAGCCCTCTCCAGGCACGGTTCTTCATCTTCGGGTAGAGGGGCTATCGAACCGGTCGGCGGCGTCCCATCCGAGTCATCCAGTATCACCATTATTGGTGAGTGGGGTGCCTCGATGATCTCTCCCTCAATCGCCGGCCTATCTTCGACCACCTGCCCCTCCTTTACCATTGGTTCCCCCTCTAACGGAGGGGACTTATCCTCTGCCGCTGGCACTGCCATCTTCTTCTCCTTTGGTGCTGAGGATTGCCAGCCAGTCTTGATTCGCTTCGTCTCCTTTGAGCGCAATTTAGAAAGACGAGGCTTCTTCTCAGACTTGCGTCTCTCAGAGCCGGAGCCCCTCTAGCGCTTACCTAGCTCCTCCTTCATCTGGTTCATGAACTCCAACCTCTCGGCTGCAGACATAACAGAAGATAGCTTAGCCTATGACAAAATCGTCAAGATATAACTAATATGGGGAGAGAACAAAAACCTACCTTGGGGGTCGACAGAGCTAAGCCCGGCGGCAAAAAGGGCATCCTCTGCCAAGAGATCGCTAGCCGAGAATATCTGGCCGCTGCGACACAGCTCTAGGTGAGCTTCCGAATCCTTAGCATAATTCGTCCATACCCTGGGAAAATCAGAACCGATGTTCCCTTCAACAATGAAGAATCAGGATTTTCATTCCTTTATGGAGGATGGATTGTCTAATATCATTTTGAACGACTTCTGAGGCCCAATGTAAAGCCATTCAGAGCTCCTTCCGGAGACCAAGCTGTAGCAGACCCGGAACATGAAGAGCGTCGCCGTCAACTCGGTGCGGCTGCACATCGATATGAATCCAACGATGTTGCGCCAACTATTTGGAGCCACCATTGTCGGACATATGTTGTAAAACCTCATTATCTCCCTCACCAACGGGTGAATGGGGAATCGGAGACCCGCTCTCAACCTATCTTCATAAAGGAAGATCCCACGTCCTGGCTGCTCTAAAACCCTCTGTTCAGGTTTCGGTAACCATAGAGCGACGTCCTGAGGAACCCTGTACCTTCGGCGAACTCTGTCCAAGTCCTCCAAAGTCATCACAAATGCCACGTTACTCGGGCCCTTCATATTTCCAAGTTAAGAAGAACAAGCTTCAAATGGGATCACAAGAATATGAAGGAGCGAACCTTTGGAGAAGAAGCAAGAAGATAATGCGATAGGGATAACTCCTCCCAACCCCCTTTTTAAACTATCCTGGCAGAAGAGCAACGCATCATCAGCGGGAATCCCTAAATTTCCGAATCGTCAGCTCGGATACCTTAAGCGTCGGGACTTGCCATGTGTTGCTCCCCCAATCGTTGTTCACAAGAAACGGAGGATTTCCGCTTCATCCATCGAGAAAAATGATGAAGCGGCGATGCGGCATTTATGAAACCATCATTGCGCGCCTCTTCGAATTCTTCTATCTGAATGAAGCCATCTGAGACTCTACTCCCTATGCCCGAACTTACATTTCGGACTAGGGAGTGGAGGGCATGTGATGAGGGTGTAAAATTATCGTCATGTCAATATTCGTGCACGCAACAAAAAGGTTGAGATCACTTTTGATTTCTGATCCGCCAGCTGTCACATCCAGAAAAGAATAAGGCTGATATACCTCAGCAGAACCGAAGTACCCTTATGCCTCGGCAAGACCGAGCCGCCTTCATACCTCGGCTAGACCGAGCTATACTCATACCTCGGCAAGACTGAGCCGCCTTTATACTTCGGCCAGACCGAGCTATGCTCATACCTCGGCAAGACCGAGCCACCTTCATACCTCGGTAAGATTGAGCCGCCTTCATACATCGGCCAAACCGAGCTATGCTCATACCTCGGCAAGACCGAGCTGCCTTCATACCTCGGCTAGATCAAGCTATGCTCATACCTCGGCGAGACCGAGCTATTCCCATACCTCGGCTAGGCCGAGGTACCCCTGAATCTCTGCATAACCAAGTGCGGAAAAATTCAAATTCATGATAATCCGGTAAGATTTCAATCACGTGGGTCTTCGACCGTTCAAGTGGAGGAAAAAGCTAATAATACTAAACGTGGTCTAGAACCTATAAGGCACTGAATCTCAAAGCATCAGCTAGCTTCTCTAGCCATTGATTCTCTAGCTAACCGGATTCGAAAGCTACCGGTCTCATAACAAATTTGATTCGAATCAGATTCGAATCATGATGGTTTTTGATTCCCTATGACATGTCCGAGAAATCAGGTAGTTGTTTGCCATTATATCGGCAACCTATATACCCTGTCCTGAAGTCTTCCAAGTACGCTCACTCTCTCACTGAAAAAACTCCATTAAAGCTCAAACAGAGCTCCCGGTTCCTCGAGAGGCCATTCTTGAGGGACTCTTCTGCGAGAGCCTTCTCCTTATATCTGCTTGCTATGAATCTCCATTGACTTGGACGTCGGAGGGTCTTCCGCAGAGGGCCATCCCCAACACTTGCTGCGTGAGGACTGTCTTGCAGGTCCACAGACGAGGGACTGGTTCCAGAGGTGGGCCATGCTTGAGTCGGAGAACGGATTTCTACGGCAACAGTTTTGTTTTGTTTTGTGTGTGCGTGTTCTTCTTTTTTAGGGTCTGAATAATGTTTGCAATTCCTTTGCTGGCAGGCATAGTTCCAGAATATGATTGACTTAGTTTCAAGATTTGGAAACCATCATGTGCAGGGCATCCATTGCATGGAATCCACAAAGAGGAGAAAGCCAGCAGTCAAGTTTTGTCCTGGGATTTAATTCAGATCTGCTTCCATTCAATTCTTTTGACCATAATGGTACCAAATGAATTTGCTAATACATATACTTTAGTTTGTCCGGCAAAATGGCTTATAGGTTGATTGAATGAATTGGATGGGTAACTAAATAATCATATAGGCTGTATTTTAGAAGTTCATGCACACATGCATCAGAGCATGCTTATGCTGGCCATGCTGAATCTGTTCCATTATATATGATCATGCATAGAGGTGGATGAAATGCATGGAAGTGCCTCTAAGAGAGCACATGATCACTTATGATGCAATTTCGATTTTATGCTTTTTGACATGGTTGAAGAACTATGAAGCTGTCCTGATGATAAATTTCAAATCTTCATTAGTGGAAACATGTAAAGATATATAAAAAAAAAGGGCTGATCCTGGTTGGAGATCTTAGATATGGTACCGATGAAGATTAAGTCAAGATTTAGATTGATGTAGAAAAACTGGTCTAAATGAAATTCCAAGATTGGATCCTATCAGCATTGGCATTGTGATTTATTACCTGCTTAAGCTAGAACCTTTTGCTGCTCTGCACTGCACTGTAACTAAATACTCCTAGTCTGAATTTTGTTTTATTTCTTCATATAATCCTTACGTGTGTAAATGTTAGTCACATATTGATCATGCAGACTGTCTTTTCCAAAGCATTGAAGGCACATATCACAATTGCTTGTTCAATACAAGTGAAGGAACTTATACCTGGATTCTTTTGTATGCCTGATTTTCTTGTCCATTCAAATTCTTATCACCTTGGTGTGAAGCAAGACGATGAACCCTTTGGTGATGTTGTTCTCCCACCATGGGCAAAGGTATATGTATTATTAGCATGGATGACAAGCTATGCAAGCATTAATATGCATCTAATAAGTAAACATGTTCAGTATATCTTGTACTTCTCTCATACATGCATGTGCGCGCACATCGTGACATGGACCCTACCTTTGCCAAGTCTTGTGGATGATCACAATCTCATTGAGTTAATTGCCTAAATTTCAATTTATTGCCTTGTGGCCTTCTGTTTAAATAGAGCAAGGCTAAATCTCATCCTTTTTTTTGTTACAATACTTAACCTTGAAGTCAAACTATGATCTACTTCATTCCATCATCTTGTGATACTCAAGCCAGTTCATATGAGACATTTCACATCCTTCACTGTGGTACATCTCTGAATCCCCTCCTTTGCAAATACAGTCACTTCCATGTTTACAAGCCTCACCTTAAAGCACACGGATCAAAGTCCTTTTTTGTACTGGTAGCTTCACTATATACATCAACTACACTTCAAGCTTGGTGGTAGCCTAATATCGATCAGTCTTTCTGTCTGAATATGATAAAATATATTCCCTAGATGTGACTATTTATAGGAGCAAGTAACATTCTCCATTGATTGCCTAAGCAAGCTAGGGAGTTCTCTACCATCCTGCAATTCTTAGGTTCCTAATATTGTGTTAGATATCTCGTGCTAACATAAGTAGTATCCACTATATGCATGGAGTGGGGGAACGACATCCCATTAATGCTTGATGAAGTATATTACACATGGAATGACAACCTTCTTAGGGCATCACACCAACGGATAATTAGTTAGTCTTTCTTTTCTTTTCTTTTCTTTTTCATCTTTTTTCTTATGGATTTGAAATCATTGTGACAGGGCTCTCCTGAAGAATTCATACATAGGAATCAAGAAGCCCTGGAGAGTGAATATGTGAGTTCTATTCTCCATCACTGGATTGATTTGGTGTTTGGTTACAAGCAATGCGGTTAGCCTGCTGTGGTGTAATGACTTTTGTCTTTCTTCAATACTCTGAACTTCTAGTAGGGTAAGTTTTTAATTTTGTGGAAGTAATATTTGTTTGCAGGCAGCAAATATTTTTTATTATTGAACCTATGAGGGTGCTGTTGACTTGGAGAACATGGATGATATTTTACAAAGAACTGCAATTGAAGACCAGATTGCAAATTTTGACATGGCACCCATTCAAATTTTCCGTAAAAAGCATCCAAGAAGAGGGCGTCCAATTCCTACTGCCCCGCCCTTATGTTTTGCTCCTGCATCTATCACATTGGCTTCCATTACTTCTAATGCTACTAATCCCCCGTCTGCTATACTTTCTATTGGTTTGTTGGACTCAAATTTTGTCATGGTGAACCAAGGACAAACCCTGTCAATAAAATTGTGGTTGACAACACAATTGGAGTCCAATGGAAACTTTACATTTTCTGGATCCCAGGTTTTGATCATTGATTACTTAACTATCGAGTTTTTGCTGTGATGCAATATTATCAGTTCTCCTGTTCAATATGATAATTATACTATTAGTAAGTAAATACATTCGAGTATTTTCTGATAATATTATCTTCTTCCTTGTCTGGGAACCCTTTTTTGGCACCGGTTTTGATGTTCTCCCCCCTTGAAAAATTGGCTGAAAATATTGAATTTGGAAGACTGCCTGGCAACAATGCAAAATCTTAATGAAAACTATTTGACCTTATGTGACAATTGGGATGATAGCTTCCAAGTAGTACCCGTAAATGATGGAAGGATTGTGCAGCGTCTGTTACGGATCATATGCAACCCATCAGCTAGCCTCCTGATCTGTTGCTTTTATTTTGCATGTACCACCTGTCATCTAACGGGATGATAGTTCTCCATACCTCTAAGTCAAACCATATGTGAAGTTAGGAGTCAACAAAACCTGCCTCTTTACTATCTTCGTCATCAAAAGCTAAATTTGAATACTTTAAATTAACTACCAAGCTACATCAAATATCGATGTCTTGAACTCCAAAGAAATCTTATGTTCATACCGTCATGATAAAAGAGTGCATATGTTGCAGGGAAGTGGAATGTCCATTCTGCTATTTCAGACAGCATATATGGAAGTGCATACTGAAACCTGCCTGCTGCATGGTGATAGCTGCTACAGAAAACTTGTTGATAGTCGCAGGGTGCAGCAGCCACTTCCAGTCTAAGAAGGCCAGCTTTTCATCATTTTCACCAACTGGAAATATAAACCTCATCATGGTTAGCTGCAAGACCAATCTGATTATTATTACAAGATTTCCTTCATTAAACATTCTGTATTTCCTTTCCTTGAACAATGCTAATTTCAAAAATAAATCTAAGCTTTGTGTTTCATCAATATGATCTTGGTTTCATAAAACTCATGCCGAACTAGGGATTTTGTCGAACAATAGTATCTGAATTCACAGATTTTCCTGAAACATGCTAGTATCATCTAGAATGATTACATAATATAGAACTCTCACAACTCCCTACTCAATGTTCTTCATGAAGCAGACATAGAGTTCCTTGGCATTTCACGTACCAAGTGCCAAGATTTTCAAGGGTATATTCTGTCCAATCAAATTTTGTTATTTGTTTTGACATTCTTTTGCTTCAATAGGGCAATTTATCTTAATTTCTTTGGATCTTTATTAAAAACTTAGGTGCTCGAGTACTCATTTGAAGGTCTAGATGAAATGATTCTTTCATCCATCCATCTCAATTCTCAACTATTATTTTATTTCACATTAGGAGCTAATTCAGTTTTATATCATGAGTTAATTATACACTGACTATTGTTTTGTTGAATACCTCAGTCTTTGATTTGTGCATAGACAACTATTGCATTCAGTTATTGTTTACCTGATTGAAGTTCCTTGATGTTGTAGTGTCATCTGATGGAAGTATCCTTGCTACTGGAAGTTATGATACGACAATCATGGTTTAGCAAGCATATAGGGGTAGATCTAAAGATTATGTCATCGTTGAAAGCCCCTTCCATATCCTTTGTGGTCATGATGACATTAGCACATGCTTATTAGTTAGTACAAGATATAGTATGGTCATGAGATGCCCCATTAGTGGGTCTTTCCTTTAGATGTCACTAGTTGGTGCATCTCTGAATGTAGTTGCCTGAAGTTGATTCTTAACCAATTGCTGCTAGAGCATCCATGGCCAGTATGCTAGTCATTTCTTCCTCATGTCTTTTGACATGGATGATATGGACATCCAATATCCTTGATTCTCCTTAGTGACATTTTCTTGGTACTCTATTGATTATATGTATAGTTTCTTCCTCCCCACCTTTTAACTTGTTCATTGGTGGTGGTTTAAAAATTTGCCTCAATGGTACTTTCAAACGATTTGAACCTGCATTCTCCAACTTTTTTTTCCTAACTGTATTTGCCAAGAAGGTAGACTTCCCTGTTATTTTTGTACTCAAGCTGTTTTTTTTTTTTTCTTGATCTGTGCCAAAGCTGCATTTATTATCTAATGCCAGTCTCTGTCTGCAACTTCTTATGTATGTATTTCCCTAACTCCATCAACAGGAGCTGATGGCATGGGTAGGCTATGGCTGTACGCTTCTTGATGCCTGGCTTGATGCTTGTGCAATCTTTGTTATATGAATTACCACAAACCAATTAGCGGTCTCTCTAAATCTAAGTCCAATTTTGCCTTGCTTCATTTTTCTCTGAACGATTGAAGGATAAAAGTTACATTTTCCATTCTGAGCGAGAATTGCTATAGAAAAGGCAAGTGGCCACTGTTTACGCTAAATTAATGAATTGCTAGACCCTTTTGCTTGAGTCTGGAATCTGATCAATGTCACCCACCGCATGTGGCTTCCACTCCAAGTTGGAGGTGTGCAAAGCCCTGAAGTTCCCTACCGGCCCGCAGCCATAGAGTAAGGTGCACAGTTTCTCCTGCACTGCCTGCTTCTTGTATTTCTAGTAACTACTCGGGACTGCCTATTTTTGTGTATTTTTAGTTACTACTTGGAATGCTGTAAAATGAAAAGATCATGCTTGGGAAATGTATTCGTGAGAAGTACATAGATAGGAGGGTTTTGGAAAGTAGATTTTTAAAATTATTTGGGCTGGCCATGGAAAGGAAGTTTAAGTTTGAGAAATGGATTTTCTTAAAGTGTCTTCATGTTGTTTTATCACATACTTTCCTAGGAAGTGAGAAAAATACCATTTATACCGTTTAGGAGCTCATGGTGAATAGCTATGGCACCACACCATAGATCTGTTTAGTGCCGGGATCCAGAGTAAGACTGGGTTTGATATATTCATTCCTAGCATTTGCAACGCTATGGAAGAGGTGCATGCATGCTTTTAAGTTCAGGGGAAGCTTCCTCAAGAGAAGCTGCTCTGCATACAAAAGAAATCTTTTCTGATGGTGACTTAGGTAAAGGTCGTAGTAAGATGAATTATGACTACAATTTAAACCCACAATGAATCGTGCATGTTTGAGCGCATATGCAATTCAACGCCGTTCTTTATTTTCATGAGAGGAAAAGAGAGTGTAATCCACCTGTTTTATTATAGAAAATTATGAAATAGCCTTCAAAATGGCCAATTGTCATGTACAAGAAGAGCATTGTCTTCTCGCTATCACGATCTTCTCTTTGATGTCGCATGGATGGATCTCTTCTAATTGAGTTTTTATTATTGCATTGTTTTATCAAACCGGATTGAAATGATTGCGTTGATTGGCGCAACCGACGACTCTTACCCTTTCTTTAAGGAGAAATCAGCAAAGCTTACTCTCGTCCAAAGCTAAGGTGAAAGATTGCTTTGAAAGTCATGCGTCCCGAGCAGAGCTTCTCTGTTTTGGACGATCTTTAAGATTCGTGCTCCCGACTTCGTCTTCTCCGATCTCCGGCGATCCGGCGTCTTCTCCGGTGGTGTTCCATTTGGATTGTTCCTTCTGTGTCCTCTCCTTTCCTATGGCCTCCGATGGGGTGTCTGCTGGGAGGGCTTCCGGGAGCAAGAAGATGGGTTCCGGGCATGGTGAGGCGTCTTCTCCAGCTTCGGACGCTGCTTTCCCCTTGGACTCGTCGAAGACGGGTGGTCAGTGGAGCCGACCACCCTTAGGTCGCTATGGTTGGGATGCTCCGTCCCCTTCTCCGGCGGAGGTCGAAGAACTGATCCGGCTCTTCCGGAGGTCATCCAGGTCCCGATCTCCTCCCTGGAGTGCGAGGCCAGCTCGTGGGGCGCGAAGGCGGTGCTGGCTCGCTCTCTCTCTCTGTGGGTGCCGCCGGAGGCTGTTATGCGTGAGTTGCATCGTGCTGGGCTGCCGGGAGAAATCGAGGTGGTACCCCTGGCTCACAGGCACTATCTCATCCGGCTCTCTGACCCCATCTCTAAAAGCCGTATCCTTGAGCGGCCATGGGTGATCAACGGGCAGATTCTTGCGGTGATGGATTGGAAGCCGGAATTCATCCCAGCGGAAGACTCTTTGCTGCAGGCTCTGGTTTGGATCCGGCTTCCTCTGCTTCCGATGGAGTTCTGGGCGGATGACACCCTCTCTTCCATTCTCTCGGTGGCGGGGAATTTCTGTTCTCCGACGAGCCTACCAAAGCTCGGATGCGGGGAGGGTTTGCTCGGGCATGCGTTCGAGTGGATCTGGGTCTTCCCCTCCGGCCAGGTGCCAGGATTCGTGGATTCGGCGCCCCCTTCTGGCAGCAGTTCTCGTTTGAGAATTTGGAGGATATTTGCCATCGCTGTGCTTCCCTGCACCTCTCTGGTCCATGCAAGCCAGCGGGTCTGTCGGCTTCTTCGTCTTCTGCTCCTCCGTTTGGTCCCTGGCTGGCTGCAGTTCGGCGTCGACGACATCCTCCGGCGCAGCCTCCGGTCCCAACGGCGGGAGATCGGTCGAGCCCTGCTACCGCTCCTGTGTCCAAGGACGGCTGGACTGTGCCGAAGAAGTTCGCCCGGCGTCAGCTTCATACTTCCGCTGGATCTTCCGTGCCATCTCCTGGGCTGAAGTTTGGGCGGGGTGAGACGGCCGCAGCTGAGTCGATTGCGGCTGTGACTCGGAAGCCGGAGTTGAAGCCCTCGGCAGCGTCTTCCTCCCTGGTTCAAGTCCCTGTGCTGCTCGGTCATGGCATCCAGGAAGACTCTAGGCAATGCTCGAGCGTGCCGGTTGGCACTGTAGCTCAGTATCAGGACTCACTGCTTCAGAGTTCAGAATCAAATGGAATTCATACTTTAATTCCTAAAGTGCAATCCTCTTTGTATGAAGGTGATAAAGCAATTAAATTTCCAAAGTTGGGCCTCGTGGTCAGTACTAGTAAAGACCCCGTCTCGGGGCCTTCTAAGCGGGCCCGCCCAGTGGAGCCATCGTCTACCAGAATGCCATCCCGCTCTTCCAAAGCCAAAGGCAAGGCCGCTCTTTCTGGTAGAGGTGGGGACAATGTAGACTTCAAGTTTGCGGCTTCCTCGGTGGGTGGTCGGGTGTCATCGGCCCAGTTTGGCCCAGGGGCTAAGAAGGCTCGAGGTCGGGTAGGGGCCTCTTCGGGGACAGTTTCTGAGTCTTCTGAGCCGACCCAAGTAGAGTCCAGTACTCACTTATCAGCGGTTCATCTGCTGAAGGAGGCTATTCATGTATCTGCATCAGCGGTCTTGACGGACTCAGGACAGATACTTGATTGTGTGGAAACGGGATCCCGGAATTATCCTAAGGAGATCCCAGGCGATACGGAGGTCCTGATGGAATCAATCCAGGCTGTTGATTGCAAAGGCCCAGGAGATGTGGACTGTTCCGTGGAGATGTCAGGGGTGATGGTTGGGGAGCCCTCCAATCCAGCCTTACCATGAAGATTCTTATATGGAATGTGCGAGGAGCATTGAAACCATCATTTCGCTCCTCATTTGGGAGGCTCATGCAGCTTCACTCTTTTGACATTTGCATCTTGCTGGAAACTCGGCTTTCTGGGGCTAGTCTGGCCCGTTTTCGAAGACAGATTGCTCGAGCTTGGGTTTCGTATGCTGTTGAGTCCATTGGTCTTTCGGGGGGTATTGTTGCTTTATGGAGAAATGATAATATCAGAGTTGATGCTTTTCACAGATGTGGGCAGCAGGTTGCGCTGGTCATCTCTGAGGGAAGTGCCAGCCCATGGCTCCTGTCTGGAGTTTATGCCAGTACTGATCTCCGGGAGCGTCGGGTGCTGTGGTCTGAGATTCAGACTCTTCTTGACCAGGGATTCCCTTCCCTTATTGCTGGAGACTTCAACTGTATTTTGAGTGCCGCAGAAAAGAAAGGTGGCCGGGCTTCCCATGGCTCTGTGGGCCGGACTGAGTTCAGGGACTTTATTTCTTGCGCTGGTCTGTTGGATCTGGGTTATCAGGGCTCTCAGTTTACATGGTGCAACAACCGGCAGGGATCAGCTAGAGTCTGGGAAAGATTGGACAGGGCCTTGGCCTCTTCTAGCTGGCTCCAGCTTTATCCCTCTGCTACTGTCACTCACTTGTCTAGAATTGCCTCTGACCACTGTCCTCTCTTTATCTCCACTGATATCACCTCTCAGCGGCATAGGCAGTTCAGATTCGAGAAGTTTTGGACCTCATATCCTGCTGCTCGCTCCATCATCTCTCAGGTCTGGCAGTTACCAGTTAGAGGTAATGCCATTTATCGGCTATCCAGAAGGCTTGCCCTTGCTAGACGTCGCCTCTCTAGATGGCATAGATTGGAGGTTGGGGATATTGACAGACAGGTGGAGCTGGTCGAGTCTACTATCTCTTCCCTCCAGGCGAAAGAGGACCTGGCGGGCTCTCTTTCTTGTGAGGACCTTTCGTCCCTGCGATCGAGTCTGGCGCTCCACCACTCTCTTCTGCTGCAGCAGGAGACCTTTTGGCGCCAGCGGTCCCGTATTCAGTGGATTCAGGAGGGGGACTGTAATACAAGATTTTTCCATCAGGCCACTCAGAAACGCAGGGCGAGGAACCGCATTAGGCATATTACTGATGAGGAGGGTCAGCTCCAGGTGGATGATCATGTGATTCGTGCTCAGCTATTTAACTTCTTTCATAGTAGGTGGACTGAGCAACCTGGCTCTGGAGCCCCTGTTCATCCTATTCTGTCTCTCAACACTGTCTCTATTGCTGAGAATGTCTCTCTGACTCGGCCTGTCACTACGGAGGATATTCGGCTGGCTTTATGGGATCTTGGTGCTGATAAGGCCCCTGGGCCGGATGGTTTTCCTCCGTTTTTCTTTCGTCAGTATTGGGATATTCTGGGAGAGATCTAGCTCAGGCAATCAAGCTTGTCTTTCATCGCAAATCTATCCCCTCTGAATGGAATCGTACCTTCATTACCTTGGTTCCTAAGAGGACGGACGCTTCCAGCCCTCAGCACTTCCGGCCTATCAGTTTATGCACTACCTTATATAAGGTTTGTGCTCGCCTCCTGGTTATGAGGTTGTGTTGGGTTATTCCTCGCCTTATCTCTCGGAGCAGGGGGCTTTCCTCAGAGGGCGCAGTATCACTGATAATGCTTTATTAGCGCAGGAGTTCATGCATGACCTTCGTCGGACTTCTGGTAGTCAGGGGCTTATGGCCATTAAGCTTGATATGGAGAGAGCTTATGACAGAGTCAACTGGGATTTCTTGCGTCACTCTCTTCAGGTGTTTGGGATCCACCAGCTGTTTATTGACTGGATCATGGCCTGCATTCAGAGTCCGTCTTTCTCCATCCTCATCAATGGAGACCGGACTGATTATTTCCATTCTAAGGTTGGGCTGAGACAAGGTTGTCCCCTCTCCCCGTTTCTCTTTGTTATAGCGGCTGATTCTTTATCTCGGGCTCTTCGTCAGGCTCAGCAGGACAATGCTCTACACCCTTACCGAGCGGGGTCCCAAGGTCCCTCGATCTCTCATCTGCTTTTTGCTGATGACTGCATCTTCCTGGGCAGGGCTACTGTGGCCAATGCGGCCACGTTTGCTTCTATTCTTCATAATTACTGTTCTGCCTCTGGTCAGAAAGTTAATAATGCTAAGTCTGTTATTTGTTTTAGTCCGCGGGTGACTTCTTCTCGGAAGGGTACTATCAAGCAGATCATGGGGATTTCTGTGCAGTCAGAGTGCCTCTCCTATCTGGGTATTCCCATTACTGGCAGAAGACCTAAGATCTCGGACTTTAGTAAGCTCGAGTCGAGGATTCGTGATCGGCTGGAGGGGTGGCAGGTCACTGGGCTATCTATGATGGCGAGGATCACTCTTATTCGATCAGTGCTCACATCTCTTCACATCTCTTCCTCTCTATCTCTTATCTAATGCTGCTGTCCCTTTGACTTGTCTGAGGAGGATTGAGCGTTATTTCAGGGATTTTCTTTGGGGTTCGTCCCAGGATGGTCATGGTGTTCATCTTTTAGCCTGGGATTGTGTCTGTCTGCCGCTTTCCGAGGGAGGCCTTGGGATCCAGTCCTTGACTGCTCGGAGGGAGGCCTTGATTGCTAGGCATGCTACTCGCTTTCTGCTTGATCCGCACTGTATGTGGAGTTCCTTTATGCGTGGCAAGTATGGGGAGTGGACTCCTTCCACTAACCTGCAGTCTCTTCGGGGTCACTCTTTTTTCTGGAAAGAGGTTTTACTCATGCTCCGGACATCCTTCATAGTATCTCCTGGATTCTTGGCAATGGTACTTCTGTTGATGTTGCTTATGATTCTTGGATCGCTGACCTTCCTTTGTCTCGATGGCCTACTTTCGTCAGCACTGATATTCCTCTTGATATGCGAGTTAGTGATCTCACGGTGCCGGATCATTCCTCATGGTCTATTCCTCTGTTATCCCGCTTCTTTGGTGAGGAGCTTATGCGACGTATAGCTGCTATCCCTCTTTCTCCTGGGCACTCCCCCGACATCAGGGTTTGGAGGCGGTCTGGTATTCCGAATGCTCCCATCAGGGACATCATCAAGATTTACCGTGCTTCATCCCGACCGTTAACAGATATGACTTGGATTTGGCGTCTTCCCATTCATCCCAGGGTTCGTCTTTTTCTATGGAAGATTGCTCGGAATTGTCTCCCTACTTGCTCGGTTCTTTCTAGACGTGGCATGGGGATTCAGCCTACGTGTCCGATATGCGGTATTGAGGAGGAGGCGGTGGATCACGCCATCTTCACTTGTCTTAGAGCTCACCACATTTGGGAGATCGCTAGCGTCAAGCCTTGGGCTGCCGCCTCTTCTTCTCTTTCGTTATCTTTCCTGGACTTGATCAGGCAGGATGTTAGGAGAGGGTGCAGTAAGCAGGGCGCGACGAGGGCCTACATTGCTTACCAGATATGGTTATCTCGGAACCGGATTGTCTTTACTCAGGAGCCTACTCCGACTTTTAGGGTTGTCCGGACTGCCGTGTCCCTATCTACTGAGTATACATCCCATCGTCTTGTTTGTGATTTTGATAGCCCTGGCCTCTGGGATTCCCATGCTGCCCCGGCAGCGCACCGGAGAACGGTCTTTATTTCTTGGGAACCCCCCCTCCAGGGTTTATCAAAATCAACTTTGATGGGAGTGTCCGAGGCAGATCTGCCGGATCGGGTTATATCATTCGGGATCCTGACGGTACTATGATTGCTGCTGGGGGATTTGGACATCTCGATTCGTCGGTGCCGCTTGCTGAGCTTTATGCTGCATGGGCTGGAGTCTCCTTTGCTATACGCAGTCTCCATGCCCGTCGTCTTATTCTTGAGGGTGATGCTCTCACGGTGATTCGATGGCTTCGCCAGGATCATTGTGCGCAGTTGCCTACCAACCCTTTGATCTCTGATATTCGTTCTCTCCTACAGGGGGTTCACAGTATTCAGATCAGCCATATCTTCAGGGAAGCCAACTCAGCGGCTGACTGGATTGCCGCTAGAGTTGCTGATCATTCTGGATTCTGGTGCTGGAAGCCCGGTGAATGGTGTCATCCTGGTCTGAACTTAATATTGTATTCTGACTGTGTGGGTTTGCGTCACCCTAGAGTGGTGTGATTCCCGTTTGTACCAAAAAAAAAAAAAAAAAAAAAAAAAAAGAAATCAGCTTGAAGATGCTTTCCTCAAAAATATCTTAGAAAGCATCCCAGTGATAATGAGAATTAGAGAGATTCGTTAATTCTAATTATGTTTAGTGGATCTAAATTAATTAAGCGTTCATTTGATTCAGCATTAAAATTAAAATTAGAATTAAATTATATTGCAATGGAAATTAGAATTGCACATCTTCTTCGCCACATCTTTGATTCGTATAGGAATCAGAATTAAAAGAATATATATATATATATATATATATATTAAATTACTTATAAGAAAAAAAGAAAAAGCTTTATTGGAAATACCAGATAGATCTTACTATAACTTGTCGAAGCCCACTACAAACTGATTGGAAATACCAGAGACCGGCTCATTTTTCTTAATGAGAAGAGAGAGATGGAAAGGCAATTGAGTTGGCTAGAATAGATTAATTTGTAATCTTGCAAAGCAGTTAGAATTTCAAATCCAATTTTTTTATAAATCAAAATTACATTTTAATTTCATCTAAATAAATATTTGGAATTAGAAATATTATTCTTATCTTGGTTTCAAAGGATCATTTTCTGCGAACTAGAGACACCCTTAGTTATCTTTGAACTTGTCAAAAAGTGTTAGCCTATGCTGTGATAGGTATCTTGGTTTGGGGATTGGATCGAGGTTCTCATGGCTTCAGAGGTTAAAATGAAAGAGATCAATTACAATAGCTATGCAGAAGAATTTTGGATTGAACAAGTTTTTTTTTATTTAAAAAAAAGGTTTTGTCTATATACAATATTTGAAGTATTTATTTTTAATAATAGTCATATTCAACATTCAAAAAAAAAAAGGGTTACCTTGCAGTTATTGCACCTAATTCTCATTTTTTACGGTTAAGAACGGTGAGAAGAATTTTATGAGATGCTAAAAGAAATGATAATGATTTAATAATAATAATGCTAGCCAAAAGAATTTTGGTTGAAAAAGGTTTCAAACTTTTATTTTTTTGATAGCAAGAAAAGAGGCTTAAAACCTCAAAAAGGATCCTTGTACATCCATGTTAAGAATTTTCACAAGTTGGAAAGAAAAGATATTGATCGAGATGGTATTTTGCTGATTAATTGCAGCTTCAATTTGCCAAAAAAAATTACTGTCTGATTGGCTATATGATAAAATAGCTGCACTTAATCCTTAGTGTTGGCCTAGGTGCTAAATCAGTGCCCACACAAAGTCCCAGAAGACGGAACTCTTCGTAACTCTTCATTCTTAGTATTCCTTGGCCTTATCTGCTCTCTGGTCTTATCCGGTTTATATAAGAAAACCCGAGAAGTCATCTAAGGTTAAGGGCGGAGATACAAAGACAGAGAAGCCTTCTTCTTCCTCTTTCTCATCGAAACTGCGGCTTAGGGGTATAAACGTACTGGGGACTCTGGTAGCCTCCGACGACCGATGATCCGCTGCTTCCGCTGCCACCAAAACAAGGTATGTTCTCTGTTTTCGACTCCTACACTTAGAATAACAAAAATAGTGAAAAATAATTCTCTTATGCAAGAATACATGCAACGTGAGGATCTCTTATCTATCTAAGAAATGAATGTAGCATAATCTTTCTCTAGCACAATATATTGGATATGAGTTAACCTAACATGACTTTGAGACCAAACCAAGCTATATATAGTTCAGCAATCAGTATTGTTGCCACCGGAATCTATCCTCCGACTCGAGCGCGATCGGTCTTCTGATTGGGCTTCCTCCTAGACGGACCTGCAAAGAAGTCCTCATGCGGGAGGCATTGGGGGTGGCCCTCCGCGGAAGACCCTCTGATGCTCAAGTCAGTGGAGATCGACGGACAATAAATATGGGGAGAAGGACCCCTCTGAAGAGTCTCTCCAGGGGTGGCCTATCGGGATCTCGAGAGGAGCGCCAATGGCAGAGAGAGGGGGAGCAGTGAAATAGAGAGAGTGATGCTGAGATTGAGCGAGGAGTTGCGTACCTGAGAAAATATGGAAGTGTCCTATTTATAGGCAATCACCTAAATTTTAAGCACCTTCTGAAAGGTTCGAAGGTTGTTGGGATTCGAAGATGATTCGAATTAAGCTGTTATGAGGCCGGTAAGATCCGTATCCTATCCGTTAGAGGATCGACGGCTGGGAGAGCTTTCTGATGGCCCAAGATCCGATGACTGTGTAGGTCCTAAGCCGTTATTGCAGGTCCTAGGCCACGTCTCGTTATGATTCATCGTTTGGAATTTTGTTACACTGAACTTGGGCTTTCCCACGCCAGGTTCCGCAGGGGTGCAGAAAGGCTTGGTTCGGACGGTCGAGGGACGACCCGACCTTGATGGCCAAAATGCACAAATAGTTCATGCTGCCGGGGCGTAAGCATGGCTTGAGCAGCCAAGGTATGAGGGCGGCTGAGATATGACAGAAGAAATAAGCCGGACGTGAAAACAGTTTCGTTCCGTGGAGGCGCATGTCAAGCTATGGAGTGCTCGGAGAGGCCGAGTTATGGATTGCTCGGGAAGGCCGAGCTATGGATTGCCCGGGGAGGCCGAGCTATGGATTGCCCGAGGAGGCCGAGCTATGGATGGCTTAGGGGAACCGAGCTAAGGATTGCTCAGAGAGGCCGAGCTAGGGATTGCTTGGGGAGGCCGAGCTATGGATTGAGCCGAGCTATGGGTTGCTCGATCCGCCGAATCATATTGGTTAGCTCATTCTTTGTGGGCACAGTGTAGCAAGTGAGGGCCAGGGCTGATCTTAGCCCCTTCGCACGGTTATCAATGCAATGGCAATTTTACCCCTCAACACATGCCCCCCACTCCCTAGTTCGAAGCGTAGGTTCGGGCATAGGGAGTATAGACCTAGGTGGCGCGATCCGAACGGAAAGATCTGGATTTGACAGCTCACGCAATGATGCCCTAGGTAATGCTGTGTGGCCACCTTGCCTTTACGAGGTGGATCCGTCGTTTCTTGGGTGCAACGGCCGGGGTTGCGCCACATAGGGGATCTCGATCTTCATGCCTGCAGTGGCGGTTCCGAACGTCTTGGTTGAGACGTCTTATCTTCTCCTTGAGGCAGTTTCTTTTGGGAAAAACGGAGTTGAAGCGGCGCCACTCCCTTTCGCAGCATTCTTTTGCTTTCCCTCGAAGAACTTCGTTCTCCTATTTTCTTGGTGACCTTGCTCAGCGTCTCTTTCGATCGAAAGCATGGTGAGTCCGAGTGACTTGGCTTCGGAGGTGACCCTGGCGGATCTGGAACGGATACGCCGCCTATACAAGGTTCCTCAGGATGTTGCCTTGTTGCTCCTGACGGCCGACGACAGGGTAACATTTGAACTAGGGGATGGAGCATTCTGTTACGAGGAAAGTTTGAGGGCAGGCCTCAGGTTTCCTCTTCATCTGCTTGTTCGGAAGGTGATGAGGTTCTACAACATATGCTTCACCATGGTGGCTCCCAATAGCTGGCGCAACCTTATCGGATTCATCTCGCTGTGCAGCCGTGTTGGGGTAACCGTGACTCTCCCGATGTTCAGGGTGTGCTACAACTTGGTTTCTGGGAGGGCCTCCGAGTGGCCTTACATTGGTCCCCGGAGGTCTTTCAAGATGATTTCAAACAATCCGTCGTCGATAAAAGAATGGAAATCGCGATTCTTCACAGTCGAAGAAATATCGGCTCGGATTTTCCTCAGGTGTGGGGACGTTATGTAAAAGATCCGGAAGCGCATCCAGAGTTATCCGAGCAGGAGAAGAGGGATCTGATCGTATTGCGCAGCAGTCAAGTGCTTCCAGCTAGCGTCCTTCTATCAGAGGACGCTCTTTTCGCAGCTGGATTGAGCCCCGTTGATCCTCGCGGTAAGTATTATTTTGTAGCTAATAGGTTAAGGCGATTTTAGCTTTGATTTTTGTACGAGCTAATGGGCGAGTCGCGTTGCGCCTGCAGCCGAAAGGTCGGCGTTCATAGATCAGATGAGAGAGGAACTGGGTAAGCGTCGCGGGAGGCCCGGCCCCAGCAGTAAGCATAGGGCCGAGAAAAGGTCTCGCCCTTCCGGTTCCTGCCCTGGGGGGATCAGGAGAGATGGCGATGATCGCCATCCCTCATCGTCGTGGGATGAAAGTATCGAAGTTCCAGCGGTGGCGCGCGGTTCTTCGATGCCGGAGGAAGGTCCGTCAGCGGGGAGAGGTCAGGATACCGCGGGGGTTTCGGAGGAGGCTGCCGAAATTTTCTCCCCACCTGTTGTCATTTTGCCAGATGATGGCGCGGAAGCGATGTCAGTTTACTCGGAGACCCCCGCGGTCGAGGTTGCCCGGTCTCCCTCATTGGAGGCCGACGGTCCAAAGGCATTGCAGGCAGAGGCAGGAGTGGTCTCCGCTTCAATCAAGATGGGAGAAATGGTTGTAGCTGCTAAAGTTCAGCCTGGGCTGCCTACGGGAGAGCCAGTGGAGGATGAAGGGGCAACCGAACTAGCTGAACCAGTGACTGAACTCCGCGGGACGTCTTCCGGCGAGAGGCCTTCTACTGAGGCATCGGAGGTCCCGAGAGAAATTGAAGCTCAAGAGGAGTCTGCCAGGGGCAGAGAAATGTCTGAAGAAGAAGGGGAGCCGCTAAACGAAGGGGACGTCCAGGTTGAGGCTCCCCTTGCCGGAGCTGAAATTCCTGAGGCCTCTCAAATGAGGGCCTTGGTGGAGGAGGTTAGTCGGACGAGGGCTCCAGGGGCCACGGGTCCCCAAGTTGGCCCCCTGAGTGAAGGTTTTCACCTGCGCGATCTGGAGGTTAGTGCCATATTCTCTGCTTTAATGCGGTCTGCATTCCATGAGGGAGAAAGTTCCTCGGCCGGAGGGAACGATCCTGTGGACCTTGTCGATGTGGCCTTCAGGTATACTAGAGTGCTGAATGAAGCTTTCCTTCTTACCAAGATCGATGCCATTTCCCTCACGAGGATTGCCACGGATTATGCGTCTCAGGTAAGCCATCGCCCCGAAGTAGAGTTTTTAGTTGGTTAGTTCGACTATGTTTCCATACGTGTGATTCTTTTCGCAGAATGCTTTGATCATGAGGGCGTTGAAATGGTGTTTGCATCTGGCTGTCAGAGCTTGGGCTCAAGCCCGTAAAGAAATCGGTCACCTCAAGGAGAGGGTGGATTCAACAGCCAGTCTTTCCCAAGCTTTGGCGATCTCCCAAAGGGAGCTCGAGGAGACTCGCAAGATTCTTACAGCTGAGAGAGAAAGAGCCTCTCAACTTGCAATGCAGGTCAATGAGTTTCATGGCTTTCGCGAGCAATCCAACAAGGCTAGTCTGGAATTATCACAGATTAGAGCGGAGCACGAATATAAGGTCAAGGCCATGCAGCAGTTTTTTGAGAAGAGATGGGACCAGCTGAAGGCCAGCCATGCCGAAGATAGAAGCAACTGGAGTAAGAGGCTTGAGGAGGAGGAGCACAAGTGTCGGCGGCAGCAGGACCATCTTACCCATTTGAATAAAGAGCTCGCCGAAATGAAGGATCAGCTAAAATGGTCGGATGAGCGAGCTGCTCGGCTCTCCGACGATCTCGACTATGCTCATCGGGAGATTGGGGACAGACAGTCCCGGGTTGATGAACTCAAAGAGAGTCTTCATCAAAATCAGTCGGCTAAATCGAAGGCTCTCGATAGGGTTCAAGTACTGAGCCATGAACTAGCTCGGCGGGATGAGCAGGTAGGGTGTCCCCTGTTTTGTCCGTTTTGGCCTTCCGACTCTTGCATTACTCGGCTCTTTGTCTGCAGGTGAACAAGATGAGTCTGGAGTTCCAGGAGCGGCTGAAGGCCTTCGGAGAGGAGATGGCTTCGAGGCACCGAAGGACTTCTGAATTGGAGAAATAATTGGCCGAGGCAAACGCGCGGGCTTCTTCAACGGTGGAGGAGTATAAGAGCTCTACTCAATTTGCCGAGGAACGCAGGGCGGCCTGTGCCGATGCATTTCGGTTCGGCGAAGAGGAGGTGCGAGCTAAGATCACTCAAGCTTATCCTGACCTGGACTTGTTCTGTCTGGAAGCTGAATGCTATGAGACCCGCACCCCGGGAGCCGAGGAGGACGAATATGAGGAGATCTCAGACGTTGATCTCGAAGTTGTTCTGGGCGCCGATGCGGCTACCGAGGTATCTCGGCGGGACACTGTTAAGAAGGGGGAGCCAAGCGGTGCCCCCACTGATGCTGCTGTAGGAGACACTGGGTCTGATCCCCAGCCTTAATTTCTTGGGGGCCCTCATGTGTATTTTCTGTATAAACAGATCTTTTGTTTTCGTTTGTTTGCCTTTCCTGATTGACCTTTTCTTCTCCTTCTTCGGCGTGTCCGTTCCCGAAGAGAAGACGCCCTAGGATGAGGTATGGAGATTTATTACTCGATCCCTCCGAGGCTCCCTATCCCGAAGTGTGGATTCAGGAGTGGGGAACGTAACCCCAAGCGCCGTGATCTAAATAAAAAGGGGGCTTGGGTTCAAAAAGGAGAGGGCACATTCCGAGCGTTATCTATTTATGATCCTCTTTGTCGAGGGGAGGGACTCTTCGGTCCCCGCGAGAGCCCACTGAGGCGGCGACACGTTGTGTGCCTCCGCAGTATTGGTATTGGAAATGGTGGTTCGGGCGATCAGAATGCTCGCCCAAAGTGGTACAAATACTGGTGGGGGGTACGCCATCGTTAACCGCCTTCCTAGCTAACCTCCCAAGATTTTCAACCATTGAGATAGCTTCCAGAGGCGGGGGGCGGTCTGCCGGAGCGTCTGGCAGTGGCGGCAGAGGCCATAGGGAGTCCCATAGGGGCCATGCGATGGTGACTGTTGACGCAGAAGTTCTGGCAATGTCGTTTGCAAGCCGCGAGGAGCTTGCGAGGGTGGCTGAGCAGTATATGACCGTCGCGACGAGGGAGATCGAGCTCCTCCGTCGAATCAACAACCGGCTGGAGGGGAAGGTGGCGTCCCTCGAGCAGCGGGTTGCCGAACTAACCCCACATTACGGGGGAAGCTCGGTGGCGCCAGGGGAGGACGGTAAGCCCCAGTGAGGGCTAGTGTATCTTTTTTTTTTCTTTCTTTTTGTTTCTCTTTTTGCAATGAATAAAGGAAAGTTTTTTGTAACTCTTGTGCTCATGACCGTTTATTTTTCATTTCTGAGATTTTGGTTCTCGTTGTATGAGTCTTGCGAACGATAACCGATGTAAGATTATTTGGTTTTCTTAATCCTAACCTAAAATTTATCTAATGCATAACCGATGTAAGATTAAATATACACTAGCACAAACTCTCATTGAACCAAGAAAATCTATAAAAGAGTGGCATCTGATTCCAAATAACAGTCCTAGGATCTGCTCATGTTGTGCAAACTAAAACTCAAGACTCTTTTGCCTCATGCCCTAAACCTTCTTCAGTTCTCTCTATCACTTTACTCTTGTAATATAAAGCCTATGAATTGGTATAGAATCAATGGTAGTTTACATTTTGGAACTATATTCATGTAAAATTAAAGGTCTTGGACCATTCAGAGCTTTTCCCCTTTCTGTCCGAGCGTCTTTTCTGAGCATACGCTGGAGCAAAACAGAGCAATCATAAAAGTTGGCTTAGCAGGATCAAAAGGATTATTCTAAATTTCTGACCAAAAGAGTTTCTATTGATTTCTATCAACTAAAATAACAACAGTTGCAACTGCACAATGCAAAAAGAGAAACAGAAAGAAAGAGTTCCTTTCTATTTCTACCTGCATTAACCAGGATTTTAGGCTAAACACCTATCTAATAGCCTATATCAGTTGTCTTCTGTTTCAGAGCCTTATGAGAAGAAGCTGGAAGCATCAAGTTGAAATTTGGGATCAAACACCAGTGGTTCAAGCATGAAATCCATGTCCATCAAAGGAGAATTGGTGGTTGAGGTTGCAGCAGATAATAATTCTGTGAAGTCGGACTCGGTTTTCTGATGATTGAACCCCCCACCATTGTTACCCATGCTGCAGGGGGACAGTGAGAAGTAGTTGGATTCTGATGTTGCTGGCGAGAGGAATGAAGGAGAGAAGCTGCCCATGAAACCATTATCCAGTGTCGAAGGTGAGGAAAAGATACGGTTCTCAGACTTTATGTCACTAACTGGAGTTGGGGGGAAGGAGAAGAACAAAGGGCTCTGGTCCTGATCTTCTGACTCCAATTCTTGGGTCTTGACTTTGAGGCCTTTTTGGAAGGTTAGAAGCAGGTTTTGGTCCTGCTGCTGCTGCTGTTGCTGTTGCTGCTGAGCATGCTCCTGGAAATTTGTTTGTTTTGTTTCAGCTCTTGCTCCCGGGGCACTGATTTTGGGACTGATTGGGACCTCCCGAGGCATGTGTGAGTCCCATGGTAGGTGACATCAAAGACCGATGGGTTCTCATCGGATCGCTGCACTTGTTTTGTTGCAAGGCAGCCCTGCGTGTTGCGATGCGTGCACCTGTAGTAGCCTCTGCAAAGATAGATGTGCCAGACTACTGTCAGAACTACTATCATGAACCCCACGTTGATGCAGTATTGCAATTAAATTTAGCTAAAATATCCTATTTTATATCATGAATGTATGCATTTATTCTTAGCTACATCTCTCTGATTGAGGTGTTCTGAGACGGTAGTAAAGCTGAAACCTGTGGTCTTTTTTATGAAAAGGGTAAAGTTTGTGGCCTTGTGGTGGAAGATAAAAGTAGATGGGTATGTCACTGTATGCTAACCTTGGATATTTGGCTCCAAGTATATCTTTCTGCCCATATTTCCTCCAGCTATGGCCGTCATCCAAAGGCCCTTCAACTCCTTGACCTGGGCACACACTTATCTGGCTGGTCCACTTTGGCAGTGTCTTCCTGCAGTTGCGCACAGATTGGGGAAGCCATGTTAGCGAGGCTGGCTTGTAATTCTGACTTTAAGCCTTATTCTTATGCTATCTTTAATAACGAAAAGAGGGATTTCTTTGTACCTCTTCTTGGACATATCTTTGCAGTCATAATCCTTGAAGGCTTGGTTGGAATTCTCGCTGCACGGGCTCTCAGAAGCAGAGCGCGAGGAATCCGTGCCAGCAAGCTGCTGGTTGCCCCCTGAATCATTCATTTTGGCCATGCAGATGGACTTGTCGATCGAAGACAGCATCTTTGGTGCTAAAGATTTGCAGAACTCGACCAGGCTCGGCCGATCGAGATGCGCTTCCAGCTGCCTCGCTAGCTCCTGAATTTGAGTCAGCTCGGCAATTAGCAGGCTTCGATCGACTCCTGTTCCATTCTCCATTCTGGCTTCTGGAAAGTGCTGAAGGAGAAACAGGGGAGCACAAGAACAAATGGGTGGGAGACCGGAATTTTGCAGTGAAACTACGCTAAAGTGATGGCCATGGAGTAATGTCTTCCTCTTGCACCTAATCTTAAAAGAATATTTGGTGGAGGATGGTATTTATTTGGATGCAAGTGAAGATTACTGCACAAGAAGAGCAGAGGCAGTGCAGGAGCCAGCTGAACTGGGAAGTGGATGGTGGAATGTTGAGCAGATGAACTAGGAGTAGTTTTGAAACTAGAAAGAAGCAAAATTGGGATGAAATAAGTGGAACAAGTAAATAAAAAAAGCCAGGAAAAAAATAGAACCACCAAGTATAGAAAGCAGAGGAATGGTATCCAAACCAAAATGAAGCTAAGTTTGGCGGTGAGTAGAACGATCAACCGAGCTCTCCTAAGAAGAGAACTGGACGCGGGACCTCAAGCTTTCCCCTGTTTTTTTGGTTTCAGGAAGCAAGGGAAACAGAGAGGAAGGAGAGGTTGCTGGGAGAGTGATGGGAGGCGAGTAAACAAGGGGCCTGGCTTATAAGCGCAGGAGGGCGCGAGCGATTACGCGTTCGGTTTAACGCTTAGGCTCGCTTGTAAAATGGGGTGGGGGCTTGACTTGGAAAAGCCTGCTCCGCTGTTCTGTTTCGTGTCCATCGTCTTTTGCGAAGACCGGTCTTTGGTCATAAGGATAGGCGATTAGAAAGAAATTAGAGAAAGGGCTTAGTGCTGACCGTTTCTTCCCTTCGTCTGGTCTCCAATTCTTCGAGAGATAAGGGAGGAGGGGAAGAAGATGCTTCGAGGCGACCAAGAATCTTCAAACCTACTACCGCGCGTAGGAGACAGAAAAAGAGAGAGAGAGAGACAGAGACAGAGACAGTGACCTCATGGAATGCCCCTGGGCATACGCTTGGGAGGGATTGGACTTTGGAGCAGCGCAACCCCATGTGGGACACGACAATGGAATGTTGGTGGAATTCACCAGAAGTGCGATTGGTTTCTCTCTCATGAGTCATGACTGATGGGAAGGAAATAAAGGAACGCGGTTTCCTTGAGAACTGAGGTTATTCCCTTTGAAGAGTCGCCCCCCACTCGGACAATGTAGTTGTTCATTGTAGCTATTCAGAATAGCTTACGGATGCGTCACATGTTACATGTTAATCAGCAGAATAAACGACTTTGAGGAGGATGATGAGCTCCTAGTCTTTTCGTCTGATTGGTCCTCTAGAACAAAAAAATCTTTGAATATTATGCGGTCCCGTTAGGCATGTAATTTTGCTGACCAGTTGCTCTCCTGCTGGTTAACGGGTAAGTGGTTCCTTGTTATATATATATATATATATATATAACTCATCTTATTAATGGTCCTATTTTATTGATTAACGTTTCTCCTATTGAAAAGTGATAACAGCCCCCCCCTTTAATACCTGAACGCTTGCTTGATGGGGCATGCGGTGAAGGAATTGGGTATAAAAAGGGACCCTAAGATTTTAAAACATGGTTCTCGAGAGAGAAACCTAATAAGCGGAGGCATTGGAATTGAGTCTCTGATCAAGAGCAATCCTGAAGGCATACACCATCAGAATGCGATGGCTCGTGGCTCGTTGATTAGAAGACCGATCCATCGAGAAGAGAAAGAGAAGATCAATCGAGATCCCTAAAGAAAGGAACAAGATCCCGTGCAGTCCAAAGGAAAACCAAGAAGATCGGATTCCTTACCCTCATCGGATAGACCATTAAATAATAATGGCTGAAGGTAATTATCGATCATAATAATATATTGATATCGTGATCAATATGTTTAAGCAAATTAAGTCTTACATTTGGTATCAGAGCGTTTTAAAATCTCTACCTTATTTTGTGAAGATTTTTATCCAAGTTTCTCTTTTCAAGCAATTTATGCCGCGTATTTTCCGTTTTCAGTTTTTCGGATCTCAGGTTTCGATCAGGCGTTTTAAAATCTCTGCCTTATTTGTGAAGATTTTTATCCAAGTTTCTCTTTTCAAGCAATTTATGCCGCGTGTTTTCCGTTTTCAGTTTTTCGGATCTCAGGTTTCGATCAGTTCTGATCTTTGTTCACGAGATTGACAGAAACCATTAAACCTATTTCAGATTCCGATTTTTGCGGAAACAAAACGTGGCATCTTTCTTTTCTATTAAAGATTTCTTTCTAGCATTAAAGGTTTCCCGGATTTTTTTTTGGTATTAAAGAGATAGCATTAAAGAAAGAAAAGGAAAAGAAACGTAGCATTAAAGAAAAGAAAAACTAAAGAGAGAATGCAGCAGAAACGTGGCTTCAATAACCACATGCGGTGACATATTAAAAAGGAGAGAAAACTTTCAGTTTTCGCTTTTCTCGCATGGTCTTTCCGTTCTCTCACGGGATTTAAAATCTGGATTGGTTGGATTTTAAATGTATTCATTATCTGTTTAATATTTTATTAAATCATGTAACATGATTTATTTTTTATCATTTATTTCTTGAGTTTAAATTTTTGTATTAAAATACGCCTCCTGAGTCTCTATGCCTACGGTGTTTTGCATAGACTGGCCCAAGGGAATAATGAGCTACGACCGGACGTGTTTTAATTAACAAAAATTTTCTTAAGATGATAATTTTAAAATTTATTAAATAGATATTGAAATGTTGTCTTCTGTTCTGCGTACTAGATTTATTCTTTGCATGAATTTGGTGGTAGTGTGAAAATCATATTCTTTGCATGAATTTGGTGGTAGTGTGAAAATCATAGTGCAAATCCTTTTAAGGTCTATTGGTCAGTTGGTGTCTAGAAAGGTAAAGAGATTGTGGTTACTTAATTGGTTCCGTTGACTGACCTAAGGAAAGCAACGGAGGGACCCCCACTTCTCTTTCACTGGCTTGGCCAATTTGACTAACTCAGATCTTGATTTGGAAATGTTACGTTGATTAAGATTACTACCTAATAATCGTGCTAAATTGGTTAATCTATATGCATATAATGTCATGTGATCAATATGATGTTGATTAATTAAGGAGTAGTCACAGCATCTTTGATTAATCAAAATTATATTGAGTTGCAAAGATCACATAAGGTTAGATGACATTAATTGTGACTAATTATATTAATGTAATGAATCTTATCCCACAGGAATTTTTGTTGCACTAATATAATTAATTAGGATGCGATAACAAATTATTTTCTTAATTACCCACAGGAATTAAGAAAGGAATATAATTTGTTAGTCACATCATTAAGCTAATGAGTCTATTTGAGTATAATAACTTAGCCCACAGGTAGTTATTGTATGTTATTGATTCATGTTATTGCATGTTTACATTGGTAAAACATGACATCAAGTTATATGCCTCAAATTCAATTACATGAACATGATTTTATTTTTATGCAGCTATTTTGCCTGTTAATATTTCTGATATGAAATGTGACATTCCCGATTTAAGTGGTGATAATTATAAATTATGGAAGGAGAGAATTCTTCTTCAATTAGGGTGCATGGATATTGACTATGCTATCAGAAAGGATGAACCACATTCAGTTACATCTACTAGCACTCAGGCTGAGATTGCTGCGTATGAATGATGAGAACGTTCCAATCGCCTCAGTATGATGTTCATACGTACTAAAATTTCTGCTAGTATACGTGGTTCAATTCCTGAGTGCAAAAATGTCAAGGAACTTTTGAAGGCTATTGATGCACAATTTGAGTCTTCAGATAAGGCAATGGCTAGCACCCTAATGACAAAATTATCATCAATGAAGCTCATTATGGTTGAAGAGTGGTATTTAAAATTTCATGATGTGATCTCTTCCTTTGGTTTTGAAGAGAACATTATGGATCAATGTATATACCAGAAGGTTAGTGGGAGCAAAATTTGTTTCTTGGTCCTATATGTGGATGACATTCTACTTGCAACCAATGATAAAGGGTTGCTACATGAGGTGAAACAATTTCTCTCCAAAAATTTTGATATGAAAGATATGAGTGAGGCATCTTATGTCATTGGCATTAAGATCCATAGAGAAAGATCTCGAGGCATTTGGGATTGTCTCAAGAAACTTATATCAATAAAGTCTTGGAGAGATTTCGGATGAAAAATTGTTCACCAAGTGTTGCACCTATAGTGAAGGGTGACAAGTTCGCTTTGAACCAGTGCCCTAAAAATGAACTTGAACGGGAACAGATGCACAACATTCCATATGCTTCAGCTGTTGGAAGCCTAATGTATGCTCAGGTTTGCACAAGATGCATTTGCAGTAGGAATGTTGGGAAGATATCAGAGTAATCCAGGTTTAGACCACTGGAGAGCTGCTAAAAAGGTCATGAGGTATCTTCAAGGGACCAAGGACTACATGCTCATGTATAAACAATCTGATCGTTTGGAGATAGAGGACTACTCAGATTCGGACTTTGCTGGCTGCGTTGATTCTCAGAAATCAACATCAGGATTTATATTTATGTTAGCTGGTGGAGCCATATCATGGAAGAGTGCAAAGCAGACCTTGACTGCTACCTCTACTATGGAAGCGGAGTTCGTTGCTTGTTTTGAGGCTACATCGCAAGGTGTATGGTTGAAGAGTTTCATCTCAGGGCTTAGAATTGTTGACTCCATTACTAGGCCAATTAAACTGTACTGTGACAATTCAGCTGCTGTATTTTTGGCTAAAAACCATAAGAGTGGTAGTCGAAGTAAACATATCGACATTAAGTATTTAGCCATAAGAGAACGTGTTAAAGAGAACAAAGTGGTCATAGAACACGTTAGCACTGAATTGATGATAGCTGATCCTTTGACTAAAGGCATGCCAATTAAGAAGTTTAAGGATCATGTGATAAGAATGGGAGTTGGTTCCATGATATAATTGTATTGATAACAATTTGTACAAAGAAACTCTTATTTCAATCGTTTGTTTATTTCTCATTCAGGTGTACACGTTATATGACTTTTGAGAAATGACAAACTTTTCTTTTGGACTCTGAATAAACATATGGTTTATTCATTATGTTATGTTGTCACATTTGGAATAGTGGTAAAGAAATTGAATGCATTGTAATACATAGAAGATAATACTCAATTATAGAGGACCTATCGCTATGATTCATGTATTTAGTTTCTTGTTCAGTGTTGATAAAATATACGGACCAAGTGGGAGAATATAATAACCCGTCTTATTAATGGTCCTATTTTATTGACTAACGTTTCTCCTATTGAAAAGTGATAACAGCCCCCCCCCTTTAATACCTGAACGCTTGCTTGATGGGGCATGCGGTGAAGGAATTGGGTATAAAAAGGGACCTTTCCTAAGATTTTAAAACATGGTTCTCGAGAGAGAAACCTAATAAGCGGAGGCATTGGAATTGAGTCCCTGATCAAGAGCAATCCTGAAGGCATACACCATCAGAATGCGATGGCTCGTTGATTAGAAGACCGATCCATCGAGAAGAGAAAGAGAAGATCAATCGAGATCCCTAAAGAAAGGAACAAGATCCCGTGCAGTCCAAAGGAAAACCAAGAAGATCGGATTCCTTACCCTCATCGGATAGACCATTAAATAATAATGGCTGGAGGTAATTATCGATCATAATAATATATTGATATCGTGATCAATATGTTTAAGCAAATTAAGTCTTACAATATATATATATATATCCTTTTCTTACCTCTTCAAGCACGCGATTTTACTTGTTTGAGTGTCAAATTCGAATCGCTTCTTTTCGCGGAACCTTAAACATTGTGTCTGAGAGTATTCAAACTATTTATTATGTTAATAAACTTGTATAGAAGTCCTATGTATTTTAATAATATCAGATTAAATTGGCGCAATGCCCCTGAAGCTTAGATTTGCTGTAGTTAAAACTATATTCCATTTCCATGCCTTCGTTCATCAATTAAAGAATTTTTAAGGAGTTTGTACACACCTAGTCATGCAGTACACATCAAACATTTTGAACGTTGAACGCTTGAACTTTCATTGTTAAGGTGATCCCCATCAATCGAGTGATACGTGGAGGCATGAGTTCAAGGGAATGAAACCACCTTTTTCAAGGCTCGCGTCAATTGCACATCCAATATTAAAATTGAATCGTTCCTTGAGGTCTGACTGAGACGGCGTCCAACTTTCAACTTTTCTTTAACCTTGCATAATCAAGCTTTATTTAGCCACCACATAATTGTTGCTTCGCTGAACGTGTGGACCGTGCCGCGTATGACCGGTGATATTTTCTTTATCCCTTTTGAGCTTCGGGTGCAACATCACCCGCCCACCGTGTGACAGGACTGACGAATACTACTTTCGTGGCACCCGCGGGGTACGAATATTAAGTAGAAGACTTGAATGCCGGATATACCCTGGATGTAATTTCGGTTCGAAGAAGACTTTTTGCACCGTATTTGGTGCAAAAAAGTGTACATTAGATGCGTTTTTTTTTTAACGGATCAACGACCACATCGGTACGAATCAAGTTCGAAAGATTAAAATATAAAATTTATTATAAAATAATATAATAAAAATATTAAATATTAAATTTATTTATCAAGATTAAACAGTAGAAGCAATATAATCAATCGCAACAGCATTAGCTTATCGATATATAAATTAGATGCATTTATTTATTGGATTATAATATGTGCATTCACGATGAACGGCTAGTAATTAAGTTTGCATTCGTGCATCAAAGTGATGCATAAAGTCGTTCCCTTCCGATATTGTTCGTAGGAGGGATGGGCAATTTCGTACGGACGGACGACCAGTTTCCCACGCGGTTACGCGTCCAGGGATCGTCAATCATGGGGATCCGGTTATTGACCAAGCCATCGCTCATGAATCCCCCGCAACCAATAAATATAAATATATATATATCTAATGACCGTTTCAAAGTTTGTGATCAACGGCTCACGTGCGGAGAAGGAAGCTAGAAGCGTGGCGATGAAAGGGTCAAGATCCGACTCAGTGCTGATTTAATTAGATCCGGTTCAGCTTGATCTGTAATTAAAAACTCATGCATTAGATAGGATTTAAAAATTAGGTTTGAGCTAAATTTTAAATCAGAGCTGACTTTTATATTTTTATTTCAATTTGAACTCGATTCGATTCCATTCATAAATATTAATTATATAAATTTTATTTTCTTTTGTTCTAATTATTTTTACTGATTTATTGAATGAACTTTGATTTAAACTAATTCTTTTTTTTTCATCTTAATAATTAGATATATTCTCTATTTTTTAATTAATAATATCAAAATATTTATATTTTATTATTTATTTTGATAAATTTTTATTTATAATGTTTTCAAGTATATCAATAAGATATCTTAAATATCATAATTTATAAACTTAAGAATAATCATTTATTTGGATAGAATTAAAATTTTTAATAAAAAATAATTTTTAGTTGACCTTTTTTAATTTTATTTACATTTTTTAATAGATATATATATATTTAATTATCTATTACTAGATTTTATTTATAAAATAATAATTTTTAATGTTTGGCTCAAATACAAATATAATCCAATCCAATTTCATTCTAAACTTCAACTTTTTGGTTGGACTTAGATCATACTTGATCTCGTATAAACTCGAATAACCCATTGGATCTAAAAATTTTTATAGACCTATGCAATCCAATTAGTAAATGGGCTGTGTATGGATTCAAAATTATATTTCAAAATAAGGTCAAATAGAATTAAGATTAAGCATGATCCGATCCAATCCAGTCTATTTATAGCCTTAGTTAGAAGGGACAATCTTGATACCAATAGCCAGTGTAGATAGTTTGTATAAGAATTATAATGCACGAAAATATGGCTCAAGTCTTCTACAACGTTATCCATCTACTAGTACTAACTTGTGAATGGAAAGAAAAAGTGTTTCAAATTCCGATTTGATACCTATTAAATGGACTCTTATATTTGGCTAGTGCATATTAGCATTTGGCTAATTGAGACATTTGTTTTCCCTTAAAAGAATAAGTATGAATATTGCATTTTAGAAATAAAAACATATAAGTCTAAACATTATAATGCTATAGAAAGAATATAAATTTAATGATATCCATGTCATGAACCTAGATTAAAGACTAATATAATAGTTGCTGAAGTTTGTCTTGAGTTTAATAAGCTTAATTACATGTTTCTTCATATATGTAGAATACGAATCTCAATCTAATAGAAAATTGTAAATCCCTCTCTATGTAAGCATATATAAGCTTAGCCTCAAAGCAAGTCTAAAGAGGTGAAGAATTCTAGAGAGATGTTTTAATTGGGCTTACGTGAGTCTAGGATTTTATAAGAAAGTCTTTTGTAATCTCTTATTTTCTTCATAGTAGAATTCCTATCGTATTTACTGGTGTGAATGTAGGTCAATTGATTGAATCGCAAAATCTCTATATACTTTTCTTCTTTTTATTTCCTCTCGTCTTCTTTCCTATTGGTCCCTCCTCCTTCGCATATAATAAATAGTATCAAAGCTTTTCCTATACACAATAAATGGTATTAAAGCCTAATCTTTGAAGGTGTGCAAGGGAACGATTGTAACATAGATCTTGAGGAGATGTAATACAGTAGTGGTTGCATGAATCTTGAGGCAACATAGATCTTAAGGTGGCAGTGGCTCCAAAGGGGATGCTTGATTGTCCTATTTTGAGCTAGACTACAACAATGTGGGTGACGTCTTCTTGAGGCTAGCAGCTTCGATCCAAGGCCGGAGAGGTAAAAGGTGAGGGTGAGAGTCCAATGGGTGGCACTTCTCCATGCGGTTGAGCGATTTGAAGTTGAAAAAGGTGCCAAGGGCCTTTCAGTTGTGCCAATGGGAGATCATCTGATCTCTTCCTTCTTGCATCTATTGGGACGAAGCCAACTTCTTAGGAAAGGATCGTATCCTTGATCAAGCATGCATGAGCCATGGTCAAGTCAGCTTCCAAAGTTCTACAAAAATCTAATTAATCCAGATCCTCCGCTAGCAACAATAGTCACTCAAAATAAATTCAATGTCCTTCTGTAGCACATTGAGATATGGATCAAAGGTCAGTTTCTTATGTGAGCAGGATGTTTCGCAACATTGAGATGGGGTAACAAGAGGCTAAAAAACTTGCCTATGCCTTAATTATTTTAGTTCAAAAGTTAATTAAGGTCCAGCTTCTAAGCTCACACGATGGTGGTACTAACCAACCAACTCTAAAGACAAATTTTTCACAAGCTGAAAACCCTAAGATGACTCACCAGTCACCAAGTGGTCAATAGAGCTTAGTGAATTTGACCTTTTGCTGTGCCATGAAAGTACAAGTCCTAGTCAGACTATGTCTTAGAGAGAACACTCCTAGATAAGCTGAAAACTACTGAACCAAAAGAGTTGTAACAACAATTGACTTAGAGCTTGTATGCGGATAAAGCCTCTCATGAAGTTGAGAGTAGAGTCAGACTAATCCTCATTGGTACTAAAGGAGTTGAGCTGACCTATGCTTTGAGATTTAGGTTTAAAGTTTCTAACAGCAAAGCCAAGTATGAAGCCCTTATCATCATATTAAAGTTTGCTAAAAAAGTATGAGCAACTCAATTGAAGACTTATGGCAATTCATAACTAAGAATAAGTCCCAGTCAAAGAAGATAAAGAGGAAGCCAAGGAGCACCAAAGGCTCAGAGCAAGTCGAGTTGAGAAAAACCTTAGGAAAAATGAAGCAAATGAGTTCCCTCTACTATAGAACTTACGCAATATAGCATACAATTAGGCCTAAGGTAGTGCACTATAGCAACCAACCTTGAATCAAAAGTAGCAATAGTACATTAATACTTTGAAATCAGCCAAATTCCAAGACTAACACCCAAAGGTTATTGAGTTTGGTCTAAGCTAACCTATAGTTGATGCACGCTAATAGCTGCAATCGAGAAAAGAAAGCCCAAAATAAGTAAGCCATAATTTAACAGAGCTACTTTCATGATTTAAGTATGAATTTAAATTCAACCCTAAGTGGGGAGCAAGTATACCGCATGAGCTAAACTAGCAAGCTGATTTATATATAGCGACGTATGCAAATGATCGGAAGACGAGATGGTGCGGCTGATTAGACTAACACATGTATTCTCATAAAGAGGAAAGTCTTAATTGAAAGTGACTTCCACTAAAGTTATGTTTGATTGCCACACCCTCCCATGAGTACATATATTACATGGGAAAGACTTTAACTTCCTTTATATTTAGTCGAGGTTTTCAACCTAATAAGTGTAAAGCCCCATCCTAAAAGCAACCTTTTTTTTTTTTTTTTTGCAGCCATACAGAAAGTTACATCCCATGGTATGGATGGAAAAGGTCTTTCTTATAGAAAATTTTTTTCCTAGGAATCTATTTGTTGTTTGCCAAACGAGACTTAAAGGTACCGCCTAATCTACTTGCAAACTCCCATCAACTACACTAACCAATTTAGAAAGGATTCCATCGTTCAATTTGAGATTGACTTTATAATTTTATTTAGGAAGAACACCAACATTGCATCATCTAAAAGATAGCTCATCTAAGCTATCCATCATTAACTGAATCATTTGTTGGAAATTTTTTTTGTTTTGATCTTGCAAAAAAAATCTCTTCCTAGAAATTGCTAGATAATTAATATAAAAATTTAAATGTAAAATAAAGTAAAAAATAAAATAAGATAAGAATCAAACCAGGACCGAGGCGTGTTATACACTGCCCTAAGGATCAGATTTTTGCCACTTCGTGCAGGTTATTGGCGATCTGTCCCCAAGGTACAACGATCCGACTCGACCTGATCCTCCTACCACGAGCACGATCACATGGAGGTGCAACCCAATGAATACCTTCAGATGCCCATGAAAAAATCAATAAAAAATAGAAATAAAATGAGATGAAATAAATCATAGGGCTACTCAAAACTATTCTACTATTGATTCATACCTCAATCTAAATTCCTAAGCCTTTTTATAGGCTCGGCCCATAAAAGCTCCAACGGCTCAGCCCATAATGACCTTAAAGGCCTAATAGCCGTTAGCCCCAAATCACGTCAGAAATAGCTTACAAAATGAATTGTTTGGGTTATTTCTGGATGTTGATGAATGTTGGCCTTCCAACGTTTAGTGAACGTCTGTGAGCGTTTCGCTCGCGGGCGTTCCCTTTTTTTATTTAAACTTTTTTTAACAATCTCTCACAAAAGTTTAAAATAAAATAAAATAAATATAACAAAATTTTAGGGCATCTTATACTATGCAATAGGTGAAGTGTCCTGTGGACTTGAACCTCACTTAGTATTGATTGTATATACTTGGGAACCATAGTCGATTAGATCTTGAACTAGGTCCTTTGACTCAGACTTCTACTAATCACACACACAGTATGGATCAATTGGGTTTAAGCGGTCAGCGCATATTAAAGGCCTTGCACTTAATACTTTGATTTTTCATGAGAATTCTTTAAGGTTAGCCCAAACCTTTAGTCACGGCCTAATATGACGATTCTCATATAGATGAATCCTCTAAGGATATTTGTGATAATACCCTGCAGATAACCTACCTTGGATCCACTAAAAGTATGACTCAACCTTACACAAATTTACTTTATCACTTTATAAGAGCACTCATCATATGGATGGAATGAAAAATTTTCACAAATTTGTGCTCTAACACGATCACTCAATCAGCTTCGTTTCTACTACATTGAACCTCATTCATGGGATCTCCAATCACAGAGGTTGGGTATCCACTGCTGGTGACTAAATAATGGGCTTAAGCCCTATGTTGGCCCAGATGGCAACCCAAGAGGGGGGGTGAATTGGGTTCTTAAAAAATTTAACCTTTTAAAACGATTGGCTTTGGAATACACAAGATTAAGTGCAGGATAAATATTAACCACAAACAAAGAGATAGAAAGAGAGAATCAAAACACGGCAAACACAAGGATTTTATAGTGGTTCGGTGTATCCAACACCTACGTCCACTCCCAAGTACCACTTGGGTCCACACTATAATCTACTAGATTACAGCCGAGTTGTTTTACAAGCTCACAACTCAAAACTTGTTGTTTCCCACGGGATCACAATGAACCCAGCTGGTTTTTCGGGCTCACCAGCACAAAAACCCAAACCCAAGCTAATCTAGCTTGACCCGATGTATACTACCTCCACTAATTCAATCCCCCTGATTGAACTAGCAAAAACAAATGAGAATAGTGTTTACAATAACAAACAGCTCCTCAAATGAGCAAATATTCAATAAAAATAAACAAGGTTAGAAAAGCCTGTTTGAAGCAGAGTTGATTTGAGCTTTTCTTCTTTTCTTCTTTTCCTCTTCTCCTTTGAGATGTTGAATCAGGCCTCAGCTCGGATTCTTCACAAGGATTGCAGATGAGAAGTTGGGAAAAAATAGGGCTTTTGGCTCTCTTTTCTTTACTTGAGAAATACTCCGATTTTGAACTTGAATTCCTTGGATTTCTCTTTGAGCTTTTTGGAGTTGATGGATTTGAACTTTAACTCTTTCCTCTTGATTTCTTGCTCAAGACTTCTCGGATTTTTCAATTTGTTTCTCTCTATTTTTCATCTTTTTCGTCGTCATTTTTTCAAACGGACGGACTCCCCTTTTATAGATTCTCTTTAATCCATGATTAGGTGAAAAACTAGCCGTTATTTGTCCTTGGATTCCTCCTACACACCAGAAAAGTATCCGTTAGAGAATAGGTGAGAAAATATTACCGTTGGAGGCCGTTCTGACATTTTGAAAATCCATTCCTGACAGGTTGAAGTCAGCTCCAACTTTTCAGGTGTCGGCTCCAAGTCGAGTATCCAAAAACAGAAAGTAAAAGTTCGTTGAGGAGTCGGCTCCGAAAAAGGTAAGTGTCGGCTCGTCGCATTCGGGAGTCGGCTCTAAAAAACTGTAAGTGTCGGCTCCAGAGTAGTCCAAAAATATGCTTTCTGTTCTCGTATTGGAGTCGGCTCCAAAGACTGTAAGTGTCGGCTCCTGAAATCTAGGTGTCGGCTCCAAAACTCTGAGTGTCGACTCATGACCGTGCCAAAAATCAGGAAAGCATCTGATCCGCCATGGGGTCGGCTCCAGACCTTCTAGGTGTCGACTCCAAGCTCTGAATTTTGAAACATACTTTTGGGAATTGATTCAAAAAGTATTTCTTTATCCTTTTTGATTGATCAAATCTTTTTAAGCCCTGAAACACTTGTTAAATCTATTAGTAATAAAATGAATATACTCATATCTTTTTATTAATCATCAAAATTAATAATTGGGTCAACAATCTCCCCCTTTTTGATGATTATAAAAACATTGAGTATATGCATGAGTAAACAATAGGATTCTCACTCCAATTTTCTCAAATGTTTGTCCCTCATAGGTAAGCTCCCCCTGAATGAGGTAGCTCCCCCTATGATGTTCAATTTAACAATTGTTCTTCCTTTTAACAGAAAATTTTAATGGTTGATACCAATTTTAATTGCCTCTCCTTATGTGCAGTTAATTAGATACCAATAAATTAAGCTTAATTGAGCTTACTTGATCCAATGCATATACAAAAGCTAAATATTTCTCCCCTCTTTTTTGTTTTACATTCAATGCATATACGATTAGGAAATGCTTACATAACTCTCCCCCTTTTTTGTAATCAATAAAAAGATCAAGAAGGGTTAAGTAAAATGACAAAATTGATAGATTTTTCAAGGATCAAAAGATATTCATTAAGTATAAGATAAGTTCATTACATCAAAAGTCAAATATTACAACATGAAACTCTACTATATCAAACATCAAGCTATACATTATTACATTAAAGCTTCAAGATAAATCAACATCAAACTAGACTAATTATCAAAGACACTTCATTACAAGATAATCAAAAATGAGTTCTAAGAAGTCTTTGCAATTCTTCTACAATTTTTTCCATCCCTTCACTTTGAGTCCTTACAAATTCCTTTAATCTTCTATCAACAAATGCACATGCAGTCATAATCTTGTCCTGAAGCTCAGCATTGCATTTGGAGTAAGTCTCTGAATCTCCACCAATATCTTTAAGTTCTTCAAAAATATTCTTGCGATCATTCCTTAAAGATTCTGTGGAGGCTCCAAGGGTGGATTCAATCTTACCAATGCGAGCATCCAAAGAGTAAAGGATTTCTTTCAAATTCATAAATTGGCTATCAAACTCTGTCTTCATTTCTTCTTTTTGAGCAGCAAATAAACTTTTGAGTTGCTCTAACTGAATATTTGAAAATCTGACAGATGGCATAGGTGGCGGTACAGGAACTGGAGCAGAAGCAGGAGGTGGTGAAGATCTGCTAGGCTCTGGTGAAGGATGCCTCACTGATGGACCAACCTCAGATGGTGCAAAAGTCCTAATGTCAGCGGCTCTCTCATCCAGATGACCTTTCCTCTCCCATTGACCATTAACCTTCACAAAGCCCATCCGGTGCACAGTAGCCAAGCTACAGTAATCAGTGTGTCTAAGGTTCTTTGATGGCTCATTATCAAAAATTACAATACCTTGACTTCTAAACACCATATTCAAAATCATACGGCAGTGAGGATCTCCTTTTGCCCCCAGCCTCAACCATGTAGAAAATCATCATCCCAGCAAGGTTAATAGGCTGACCAGTCAGAACACTGTCCATAACTACAATGTCTTGCTCTGAGACATACTCAAATCGGCCAGTCTTAGGAAATAAGATCCTACTACAGATGTTGTGAAGTAATCTAAGCTCCAAGGAAAATTGATTAGCCCTAACTTCTTCAAATTCAGACACTTCTCTTCCTAACATCCTTGATAATGCATCAGACCTCTCACTATGAATGTCAGCAACTAATCCAGTGACAGAGATGCTCAGAAGATGTCCTAAACTCTGAAAGATAAGGTGAACTCTTTTCCCTCTAACAGAACTGATAATCCCACCGTCTCCCCTTGATAAATTGAAATAGAATTCCTTAACTAGGGCCGGATAAGTGGGAACATCCAACGAACAGACCTTGTCCCAGCCAAGCTCTTTAATTTGTCTTCCAATAGAAAATCCCTCGGCCTCGAAGAAATCAAAATCTACTTTTCTACCCATAGTAATAACTCTCCGTGCTAAAGTACCTACCTGTGGAGATGAGGGACTAGGATTATCTGAAGGAGTTGAGGAAGAATCGTCGCTTGGAGATGGCTCACTGATGGAACATCGAGCCGGACGCTTCCCGATAGTTACGGGAGCTCCAAGAACCGATCCTCTCTGCTTAGGTGCCATAGAAATCCTTGGAAATGTTTGATTTGAGGAGAATTTGGCTTAGGGAGGTTTTGAGAGAGTTTGGAGAGAGTATAGAAAGGGATTGGAGATGATATAAATGACGAAGGTGTCGACTCTGTCCTAATGAAGTCAATTTGGGACCACCAGGTGTCGACTCTCGCAAAGTCGGGTGTCGACTCCAAGTCGCTAACACAGTTAGCACTCGAACTGAAGTCGGCTCCACTTATATGGGTGTCGACTCCAAGGTCAAGGACCGAGAGCGACACAGAAGAGGTGTCGACTCCTCAAATTGAGGTGTCGACTCCACTGACAGTTTCAGAGAAAAAATAAATGAGTTTCAAACATCCGAAACTTATCAAAATAAGGTCAATAAATTTTTGGAAAAATCTTTGAAATATGAAGAATCAAATTGCATAGATGACTAGATAAATTGTCCTTAAAATATGAAAGGAATCTCAGGAAATTAATAGAGATCTAGATAGTCATTCCTTAAGGGTTTCAAAATCATTCCAAAGGGTCACAAATCCCTAATTCACCTCTAAGATAACAAAATCTCTCTTCACTCAAGGGTTTTGTAAATATGTTAGCTAATTGTTCTTCAGTATTAACATAATCAGACAAATTTTATTATTAGCTACATGTTCTCTTATAAAATGATATCTAATTTCAATGTGTTTGGTTCTTGAATGTTGAATTGGATTTTTAGTTAAATTTATTACACTTGTATTATCACATCTAATAGGAGTTTTATCAAGTGTTATGCCATAATGTTGGAGAGATTGTTGAGAAATTATTGCCCCAATCTTATTGATTTTGATGATTACCAAAAGCCATGAGTATATTAAAAGATGAAATGAGTTTATTTACATGAGCAATGAATTTATTTAGAACAATCAATGAGTATGACTTTAATCAATTTGAAAGTAACTTCAAGCTCCGTGTTTAAGCTTTCAAAAAGAAATTTTTGTACTTCATATCTCAATCAATGAGCTTTTGGAACATTTCTTGAATTGATTCCTAATGACAATTTTATTGTATTCAAGTCAAAAAAAAATTGATTTAAAATGAATCTGGAATGAATTTCAAGTCAATCAGAAAATTCTCTGATTTTCGATACGTTTCGGAGCCGACTCTAGAGTTTCAGAGTCGACTCCACTCAGTATACAGAGATGTCTGTTTGTCTCGAGTCGACCCATGTGATTTCTCGAGTCAACCCCCGATTTTATTGAGCCGACTCCATGACTGTGTGAGTCGACTTTGCTCAGACACCAGAGAATTATTTTTCTGAGCACTTCTCGAGTCGACCCCTTACTTTTCATGAGTCGACCCTCGACTGTCAGGAGTCGACACCTTATTTTCGATGAGTCAACCCTTTGAATTTTTGAATATTTCTATTTTTGGTATCGCGTCTTTCAGCCGACTCGCCTAAAGCTGGAGTCGACTCCAACAAATCTGGGCATGATTTTTCTGAATGCCAACTCAGCATCAACGGTAAGATTTTTCAATAACGGCTAGATTTCTTTGTGTCTAACGACTATATTTTCGCAGAGTCTATAAATAGAGAGGCCGTTTTCAAATCAACAGACAGAAATACAAATCAAGAGAGAAAAAGAAAAATCTTTCAGAAAAAGATGAAAAATAGAGCATCATTTGAAAAATCCGAGATTCAAAAATAGAGTGAAAGAAAAGGCGTGAAATCAAAGGAGACTTTATCTGTGCTCAAGTTCATCAATCCAAGAGAAGTCTAGAAGAAAATCCAAGAGCCATTCAAGAGCAAATCAAGAGATTTTCAATATTCAAAGAAAGGAAGAAAAAGCTCAAATTAACTCCAACTTTCAATCCGTGAAGAATCTGAGCTGAGGCCCGATTCCACACTTTAAAGGAGTTGAGGAAAAGAAGAAAAGAAGAAAAGCCTGCACTCAAATCAAATCTAAACAGGCTCTTCTAAACCTTGCTTTTATTTTGAAATATCTGCTCTAAAGGAGCTGTTTTGTATTAAACTTACATTTTTATCTTGTGGTTTACTGATTCAATCAGAGGGTTGAATTAGTGGAGGTAGTGTACCTCATCATGAGCTAAGGTTAGCTTGTGTGTTGGGTTTTGTGCTGGTAAGCCCGTGTAAAACCGGCTGGGTTCGTTGTGATCCCGGGAAACAACAAGTTTGGGTTGTAAGCTTGTAAAACAACTCGACGGTAATCGAGGTGATTATAGTGTGGACCCAAGTGAAGCTTGGGAGTGGACGTAGGTGTTGGATACACCGAACCACTATAAAATTTCTGTGTTTGCCGTGCTTATTTATCTCTCTCTTGCTATCGTGCTTTAACTTGAATTAATTGTTTGCATCCTCTCATTAATAGTTTAAATTTATATTAAAAGGCTTAATTTTTAAAAGAATCCAATTCACCCCCCCCCTCTTGGGTTGCCATCTGGGCCAACAATTGGTATCAGAGCTTGTGCTCATTTGTTTTTGATTGATCACACGATCAAGAGCGAAAGATCCAAATGGCAACACAAGCCAGCTCAAGTTTTACTGAGGGTCATTCCACAAATAGACCACTCTTGTTTAATGGTTCCAACTATTCATATTGGAAAGCAAGAATGAGGATATTCATTCAAGCTACTGATTATGAATTATGGAGTATTATAATTAATGGACCTAGTACACCCACACATTAGTTGATGGTTCTATAGTTCCTAAGCCCAAAAGGGATTGGAATGAAAATGATAGGAAAATGGCTCAGCTTAATGCAAAAGCCATGAATGTTTTATATTGTTCTCTTGATGCTAATGAATTTAATCGTATCTCTACTTGTAATTCCGCTAAAGAGATATGGGATAGATTAGAGGTTACCCATGAGGGAACCAACCAAGTTAAAGAATCTAAGATTAATATACTTGTGTATAAATATGAATTATTTAGCATGAAACAATCTGAAACCATAACATGCATGTATACTAGATTTACTGATATTGTTAATGGTTTGAAGAGTCTTGGAAAAACCTATACTAATGCTGAATTGGTTCGCAAAATTCTTAGGTCATTACCAAGATCATGGGAAGCCAAAATGACAGCCATTCAAGAAGCCAAAGACCTAAACACTCTACCTTTGGAAGAGCTTCTTGGATCTCTTATGACCCATGAATTGACAATGAAGCAACATGTGGAGGAGGACAACAAAAAGAAAAGACAATTGCCCTCAAGGCTGCAAAAGTTGAAGATAGCAGCAGCGATGGTGAGGATGATGATGAAGACACAACTCTTCTAGCAAGAAAGTTTAAGAAATTCATGAGGAGAAAGAAACCCTTCCACAAAAGAAAATTTGGAAATAAGATGGAAGGAGAAAAGGAAAAAGATAAGGACAAGGACAAAGAGAAAGACCCTTGATCTGTTATGAATGTAAGAAACCGAAGCATTATAGATATGACTGTCCGCAATTAAAAAGACCTTCAAGAAAAAGAAGAAAGCGTATGTTGCAACTTGGAGCGATAGTGATGAATCTTCTTCCGAAGAAGAAGAACAAAAAGAGGTTGCCAATATTTATTTTATGGCGAATGACGACGACGAGGTAAGTACTGAAAACCCCTGTGATGATTTTGCTTTCGATGAATTATTTGAAGCCTTCAATGAACTTGTAGATGATTTTAAGATTTTGAAAAAGAAATAAATCTTTGAAAAATGAAAACAAAAAGTTAATTAAAGAGAAAAATGAAGTGATGCTTGCAATTAAAGATTCAAAAGATAAAAGGGAAATATTTCTTAAAGAAAAGAATGATTTTACTCATGAAATTAATACACTAAAATCTGAAAACAAAAATCTGACAAAAGATTTGAAAAAGCAAATGCAAACTCTATCCTTGGAAAATGAACAACACATTGCAGAAAATGAATCTCTAAAGAAAGAAGTTAAAAAATACAAAGATATTGTTGATAAATTCACTTTAAGTTCCACTAAACTAAATATGATTTTAGATAGTCAAAAAGCAGTTTTTGACAAGGCTGGATTAGGATACAACACATCAAGAAAACAAAAATATTTGAAAAATATTTTTGTACATGCTAGCCAAAGTAACATCACTTGTTTTAAATGTAATTTAAAAGGGCATAAATCATTTGAATGTAATTTACAAAAACCAAATACGAATTTAAATTTTAAAGGGAAGAAAATATGGGTTCCGAAAGGAACAATATTTGTTGCTACTAACCATGAAGGACCCAAGAAAGCTTGGGTACCTAAACATAAAGTTTGATTTCACTGCAGGAATGTCTTGTGGCCAAGAGATCAAAGAGAAAGTGGTATCTTGATAGTGGCTGCTCAAAACATATGACGGGTGACAAAGAAGAATTCATCACCCTTGAAGAAAAGAAAGGAGGAGTTGTTACGTTCGGTGATAATGGTAAAGGTCAGATTATGGGCCTTAGTAAAATCTATAACTCCATCCACCTTTATAGATAATGTACTTTATGTTGATGGTTTAAAGCATAACTTAATTAGTATAAGCCAATTGTGCGATAAAGATTTTAAAGTATCATTTGAAACCTCTTTCTGCACAGTGTCTAATTCCATTGATAATAGCATTGTATTTACTGGTTATAGACATGGCAATGTTTACTTGGTTGATCTAGACAAATTATCTATGAGTGATCATTGCTTAATTGCTGATAATGCTAATATGAATGAAATTGGATGGTTATGGCATCATAGATTAGGTCATGCAAGCACACACCTAATTTCAAAACTAATTAAAATGGACTTAGTTAAAGGGCTACCTAAAATAGATTTTGAAAACAACAAAATATGTGATGCATGTCAATTTGGAAAACAAACAAGAAGTTCTTTCAAATCTAAAAATGTTGTTTCAACTTCTAGGCCATTAGAGCTACTTCACATGGACCTTTTTGGACCAACTAGAACCACAAGTCTAGGAGGAAAGAAATATGGTCTTGTGATTGTAGATGATTACTCTAGATACACTTGGGTATTATTTTTAGCTCACAAAGATGAGACTTTCTCGATATTCCTTAAATTCTTTAAGAAAGTCACAAATGAGAAAAACACTACCATATTGTCTCTAAGAAGTGATCATGGAACTGAATTTGAAAATCACCTATTTGAAAATTTTTGTGCTGAAAATGGTATTAATCATATTTTTTCTGCACCTAGGACCCCACAACAAAATGGTGTTGTAGAAAGGAAAAATAGGACTTTAGAAGACATGGCCCGTACCATGCTATGTGAAAGCAACCTACCAAAGTATTTTGGGCGAAAGCTAAACACGGCATGTTACATTTTAAATAGAGCCCTAATAAGACCAATACTTAAGAAAACACCTTATGAACTATGGCAAAACAGAAAACCTAATATTAGATATTTTCATGCATTTGGTTGTAAATGCTTTGTTCACAATAATGATAAAAATAATTTAGGTAAATTTGATGCTAAATCTGATGAAGGAATATTCTTAGGATATTCAACAATTAGTAAAGCATATAGAGTATTTAACAAGAAAACCTTAGTTGTTGAAGAATCCATTCATGTAGTTTTTGATGAATCTTTAGCAACTCGTTCCAAAAAACTTGATGATGAAGAAGATACAAACATAATTGAGAAAGATCTTGAAAAATTAAATATTGATGTATCTTCAAATCATGAGCAAGAAGCTAAAGATAATGATTCACCTAAGGATGATGATACTAACACTAATCATAATGGTATGGATCTTCCTAGGGATTGGAGATATGCTTATAGTCACCCTAAGGAATTGATTATAGGTGATCCATCTCAAGGAATAAGAACTAGATCATCTATGAGAAATATTAGTAATCATCTTGCATTTGTATCACAAATTAAACCTAAAACTATTGAAGAAGCTGAAAAAGATAATAATTGGATGTTAGCAATGCAAGAAGAATTAAATCAATTTACTAGAAATAACGTAAGGACATTAGTAGAAAGACCTAAAGATCATTCTGTTATAGGATCAAAATGGGTATTTAGAAATAAACTAGATGAAAATGGCATAGTAATAAGAAACAAAGCTAGATTAGTTGCAAAAGGATATAATCAAGAAGAAGGTATTTGTTGGGAAGATTGTTGAGAAATTGTTGCCCCAATCTTATTGATTTTGATGATTACCAAAAGCCATGAGTATATTAAAAGATGCAATGAGTTTATTTACATAAGAAATGAATTTATTTAGAACAATCAATGAGTATGTTAAGTATGACTTTAATCAATTTGAAAGTAACTTCAAGCTCTATGTTTAAGCTTTCAAAAAGAGATTTTTACACTTCATATTTCAATCAATGAGTTTTTGGATCAATTCTTGAATTGATTCCTAATGATAATTTTATTATATTCAAGTCAAAAAATTAATTTAAAATGAATCTGGAATGAATTTCAAGTCAATCAGAAAATTCTCTGATTTTTGATACGTTCCGGAGCCGACTCTAGAGTTTCAGAGTCGACTCCACTCAGTATACAGAGATTCTGATTTTCACGAGTCGACCCCTGTGATTTCATGAGTCGACCCCCGATTCTATCGAGCCGACTCCATGACTATGTGAGTCGACTCCGCTCAGACACCAGAAGGTTATTTTTCTGAGCACTTCGCGAGTCGACCCCTAACTTTTCATGAGTCGACCCCCGACTGTCAGGAGTCGACACCTTATTTTCGATGAGTCGACCCTTTGACTTTCTGAATATTTCTATTTTTGGTATCGCGCCTTCGAGCCGACTCGCGGAAAGCAGGAGTCGACTCCAACAAATCTGGGCGAGATTTTTCCGAATGCCAACTCAGCGTCAACGGTAAGATTTTTAATTAACGCTATTTTTCTTTGTTTCTAACGGCTATATTTTTGCAGAATCTATAAATAGAGAAGCCGTTTTCAAATCAATGATATACAAATAGAGAGATATACACATCAAGAGAGAAAAAGAGAAAAATCGAAAAAATAGAGCATCATTTGAAAAAATCTGAGATTCAAAATAGAGTGAAAGAAAAAGTGTGAAATCAAAGGAAGCTTCGTCTGTGCTCAAGTTCACCAATCCAAGAAAGCTTCAGAAGAAATCCAAGAGCTATTCAAGAGGAAATCAAAAGATTTTCAACTTCAAAGAAAGGAAGAAAAAGCTCAAATCCTCCAACTGCTTCAACTGTGAAGAATCGAAGCTGAGGCTTGATTCAACTTCAAGGAGAAGAAGAAAAGAAGAAAAGCTCAAAAGCCAACCAACTACAAATCAGGCTTTTCTAAACTTTATTCTTTTATTTGATTATCTGCTCATTGAGGAGCTGTGTAATTGAAAAATACTATTTCTATTATTTGTGTCTAGTTCAATCTGGGGGATTGAACTAGTGGAGGTAGTCTTACCTCGGTACAAGCTTGGTAAGCTTGTGTTAGGGTTTTTATGCTGGTGAGCCCGGAAAACGGCTGGGTTCGTTGTGATCCCGGAAAAACAACAAGTTTGAGTTGTGAGCTTGTAAAACAACTCGGCTGTAATCAAGGAAGATTATAGTGTGGACCCAAGTGAATCTTGGGAGTGGACGTAGGTGTTGGATACACCGAACCACTATAAAATCTTTGTGTTTGCCGTGCTTCCATTGACTCTATCTCTATCTCTGTTTTATTCACTGCACTTTGTATTTACATTGCATTTGCCTTCATTCTTCTTAAGCAAATTATTTTAAAAGGCTAATTTTTTAAAGAACCCAATTCACCCCCCCCCCCCTCTTGGGTTGTCATCTGGGCCAACAATTGGTATCAGAGCAAGTGCTCATTAGATTTTGATCACACGATCAAGAGCTAAAGATCCAAATGGCAACTCAAGTTGGATCATTTGCTGAAGGTCATTCTACGAATAGACCTCCACTGTTTAATGGTTCAAATTATTCTTATTGGAAAGCAAGAATGAGGATATTCATTCAAGCTTCTGATTATGAATTATGGGGTGTTATAATTAATGGACCTAGTACACCCACACATGTTATTGATGGCACTATTGTTCCTAAGCCCGAAAGGGACTGGAATGATAATGATAGGAAGATGGCACAGCTTAACGCTAAAGCCATGAATGTTTTATATTGCTCTTTAGATGCAAATGAATTTAATAGAATCTCCACATGTAATTCCGCAAAGGAGATTTGGGATAGATTAGAGGTTACCCATGAGGGTACCAACCAAGTAAAAGAATCTAAAATTAATATTCTTGTTCATAAATATGAGTTGTTTAGCATGGAACAATCTGAAACCATTGCATGCATGTATACTAGATTTACAGATATTGTAAATGGTTTAAAAAGTCTTGGTAAGACATATACTAACTCAGAACTTGTTCGAAAAATTCTTAGGTCACTACCAAGATCATGGGAAGCAAAAATGACAGCAATCCAAGAAGCAAAGGACCTCAACACTCTACCCTTAGAGGAGCTTCTAGGATCTCTTATGACCCATGAGCTGACAATGAAGCAGCATGTAGAGGAGGACACAAAGAAGAAGAAAGTGATTGCCCTCAAAGCTGCAAAAGAAGAAGAGAGCAGCAGTGATGATGATGATGATGATGAAGAGACTGCTCTCTTAGCTAAAAAGTTTAAAAGATTCATGAGGAGAAAGAAACCCTTCCACAAGAAGAAATTTGGAGCAAAGTGGGAAGGAGAAAAGGATAAGAACAAGGACAAGGACAAAGAAAAAGAGAAAGACCCCTTGACTTGCTATGAGTGTAATAAACCGGGGCACTTTAGGAATGAATGTCCTAAATTGAAGAAAGCCTACAAAAAAAAAAAAGAAGGCTTATGTGGCGACTTGGAGTGATAGCGAAGAATCTTCTTCCGAAGAAGAAGAACAAAAGGAAGTCGCAAATGTATGTTTTATGGCGGACGACAACGATGAGGTAAGTTCCGATAACCCTTGCGATGAATTTGCATTTGATGAATTATTTGATGCTTTTAATGAACTTGTTGGGATTTCAAGGTTTTGAAAAAGAAATACAAGTTTTTGAAAAATGAAAATTTAACTTTCATTAAAGAAAAGGAAGATCTTAATAATGAAGTTAAGAAACTTAAATCTGAAAATGAAATTTTGATAAAAGAAAAAGAATTAATTTCCAATGAAAATGATAAACTAAGGAAAGAGGTTGAAAAACATAAGAACATAGTTGATAAGTTTACCTTAAGCTCAGCTAAACTAGACATGTTATTAAATAGTCAAAAAGCAGTTTTTGACAAAGCTGGATTAGGGTATAACACTTTAAGAAAACAAAAATCACTGAAAAATATTTTTGTGCGTGCTGGCCAAAGTAATTTACATGCTTTAAATGTAATCAAAAAGGACATAAATCTTATGAATGTAAAATTCTAAAACCTAATAAAAACTTAAATATTAAAGGAAGAAAATATGGGTTCCGAAAGGAACAATATTTGTTGCTACTAACCATGAAGGACCCAAGAAAGCTTGGGTACCTAAACATAAAGTTTGATTTCATTGCAGGAATGTCTTGTGGCCAAGAGATCAAAGAGAAAGTGGTATCTTGATAGTGGCTGCTCAAGACATATGACGGGTGACAAAGAAGAATTCATCACCCTTGAAGAAAAGAAAGGAGGAGTTGTTACATTTGGCGACAATGGCAAAGGCCAAATCTTGGGGTTTGGTAACATTCAAATAACTCCCTCCACATATATTGAAAATGTACTTTATGTTGATGGTTTAAAGCATAACTTAATTAGTATAAGCCAATTATGTGACAAAGGTTTTAAAGTATCATTTGAATCTTCTATATGCACAGTAGCTAATTCCATTGATAATAGCATTGTTTTTATTGGAAATAGAAATGGCAATGTATACTTGATTGACTTAGACAATTTGTCTACTAATAATCATTGCTTAGTTGCTAATAATGCTAATATGAATGAGATTGGTTGGTTGTGGCATCGAAGATTAGGTCATGCAAGCACACACCTGATTTCAAAACTAATTAAATGGATTTAGTAAAGGTTACCTAAAATAGATTTTGAAAATAACAAAATATGTGATGCATGTCAATTTGGAAAACAAACGAAGTTCTTTTAAATCTAAAAATGTTGTTTCAACTTCTAGGCCATTAGAGCTACTTCACATGGACCTTTTTGGACCAACTAGAACCACAAGTCTAGGAGGAAAGAAATATGGTCTTGTGATAGTAGATGATTACTCTAGATTCACTTGGGTAATGTTTTTAGCTCACAAAGATGAGACTTTCTCGATATTCCTGAAATTCTTCAAGAAAGTCACAAATGAGAAAAACACTACCATAGTGTCTCTAAGAAGTGATCATGGAACTGAATTTGAAAATCACTTATTTGAAAGTTTTTGCAATGAAAATGGTATTAATCATAATTTTTCTGCACCTAGGACCCCACAACAAAATGGAGTAGTTGAAAGGAAAAATAGGACTCTAGAAGACATGGCCCGTACCATGCTATGTGAAAGTAAACTCCCGAAATACTTTTGGGCGGAAGCTATTAACACAGCATGTTACATCCTAAATAGAGCTTTAATAAGACCTATTTTAAAGAAAACACCTTATGAATTATGGCATGATAGAAAACCCAACATTAAATATTTTCATGCATTTGGTTGTAAATGTTTGTTCACAATAATGGTAAAAATAATTTAGGCAAATTTGATGCTAAATCTGATGAAGGAATATTCTTAGGATATTCAACAACTAGTAAAGCATATAGAGTATTTAACAAGAAAACTTTAGTTGTTGAAGAATCCATTCATGTAGTTTTTGATGAATCTTTAGCAACTCGTTCCGAAAAGTTTGATGATGAAGAAGATACAAACATAATTGAGAAAGATCTTGAAAAATTAAATATTGATGTATCTTCAGATCATGAGCAAGACGCTAAAGATAATGATTCACCTAAGGATGATGATACTAACACTAATCATAATGATATAGATCTTCCTAGGGATTGGAGATATGCTATAGTCACCCTAAGGAATTGATTATAGGTGATCCATCTCAAGGAATAAGAACTAGATCATCTATGAGAAATATTAGTAATCATCTTGCATTTGTATCACAAATTGAACCTAAAACTATTGAAGAAGCTGAAAAAGATAATAATTGGATGTTAGCAATGCAAGAAGAATTAAATCAATTCACTAGAAATAATGTATGGACTTAGTAGAAAGACCTAAAAATCATTCTGTTATAGGATCAAAATGGATATTTAGAAATAAACTAGATGAAAATGGCATAGTAATTAGAAACAAAGCTAGATTAGTTGCAAAAGGATATAATCAAGAAGAAGGTATTGATTTTGATGAAACCTTTGCACCAGTAGCTAGATTAGAAGCCATTAGACTATTACTTGCATTTGCATGTCACATGAATTTTAACTTATTTCAAATGGATGTAAAAAGTGCTTTTCTAAATGGATTTATAAATGAAGAAGTATATGTAGAACAACCACCAGGTTTTGAAGATCATGAATTTTCAAATCACGTTTTTAAATTGCACAAAGCTTTATATGGTTTGAAACAAGCACCTAGAGCTTGGTATGATAGATTAAGTAAATTCTTAATTGAAAATGATTTTAAGAGGAAATGTTGATAAAACATTATTTTTGAAAAGAAAAGGTAAAGATTTATTAGTAGTTCAAATATATGTTGATGATATTATTTTTGGTGCTACTAACAATCTTCTATGTCAAGAATTTGCTAAGTTGATGCAGGGTGAATTTGAAATGAGCATGATGGGAGAACTCAACTTCTTCCTTGGACTCCAAATCAAACAAAGCAAAGAGGGAATCTTTATCAACCAAACAAAGTACACAAGAGAAATTCTAAAGAAGTTTGGTATGGAATCAATCAAACCCCTCGGAACACCAATGAGTCCTTCATGCAAGCTGGACAAAGATGAAGAAGGTAAGAAGGTTGATCAAAAATATTATCGAGGTATAATCGGATCCCTACTTTACTTAACTGCAAGTAGACCAGACATAATGTTTGCTGTTTGCTTATGTGCTAGATTTCAGTCTGAACCTAAAGAATCACATTTAATTGCTGTTAAAAGAATACTAAGATACTTAAGTGGAACAAAAAATGTAGGTTTATGGTATTCTAGAGACTCAACATTGAACTTAATTGCATATACTGATTCTGATTATGCTGGATGTAAGTTAGATAGAAAAAGCACAAGTGGTGCATGCCAATTCTTAGGAAGTAACTTAATCTCATGGTTTAGCAAAAAGCAAAATTCAGTTGCATTATCAACTACTGAAGCTGAATATGTTGCAGCTGGAAGTTGCTGTGCTCAAATCCTATGGATTAAGCGACAACTTGAAGACTATGGTATCACACTTGATAAAACACCTATAAAATGTGATAACACAAGTGCAATTAATCTAACTAAAAATCCAATTCAACATTCTAGAACAAACACATAGAAATTAGATATCATTTTATAAGAGAACATGTTGCAAATAATGAAATTTGTCTTGATTATGTTAATACTGAAGATCAATTAGCAGATATATTTACAAAACCCTTGAGTGAAGAAAGATTCTGTTATCTTAGAGGAGAGTTAGGGATTTGTGATCCATTAGAATGAATTTGAAACCCCTAAGGAAATTTTATCTAAAATTCTTTCAAATCCTTGATCTTTAAGGAAATCTTATCTAGAATTCATATCTAATTGATCTATTAAAATCCAATGATTATTTTATCAATTTTTATGATCATTATCCGGACACATTTCAGATTATCTGAAACTTTATGTTTTTTGCTCTGAAATGGTCTCGGAGCCGACTCGGTGAGTATCGGAGTCGACTCCATGTTTCTACTGAAACTCTAGAGTCGACCCCTTCTCTGCGCGAGTCGACTCCACTTCGGGATAGTTTTCTGTGACTACCCGGAGTCGACCCCTCGCTTTGCGGGAGCCGACTCGAAGTGGTCCCAGGTCGATTTATCTAGGGCAGAGTCGACTCGCCGTTCATTTCTATCTCTCAATCATCCAAATACTCTCTCCAAAATTTTCCTGACCTTCCAAATCCTCAGAAATCCCTGATTAACCCTTCCATTAGATCAAATGGCCCCTAAAACCCGTGGATCTAACCTTGGTGCGGCCGGAGTGAAAAGGAAGAGGGCGGTGAGGAAGACCGTGAGGCGTCCCGCTCGTGAGCCTTCACCGAGCTTGGATTCAACCTCATCTTCTTCGACTCCTAGTGCTTCTCCCTCTACGGCTCCATCTCAGGTAGATAGACTTGCCGATAGAGTGATAACACGGGAGGAAAGTCGATTTTGAATTGTTTGAGGCTGAAGGATTTCTTTTGGGAGGCAGTTGATTGAGATGGGTTGGGAGAAGATTTGTTCTTTAGATTGTCCTACCTACCCAGCCCTAGTCAAAGAATTTTACAAGAATCTATCTAGAGGAGACAATGGACTTGTAAGCTTCATTAGAGGAAATAGAATTTCAGTGACAGTGGATTTGCTTTCAAGGTTGTTGGATCTTCCAGTGTCAGGTACATCTACTTTTTCTTCTGAAGATAGAAGCCCAGCTCTTCTAGACTGCTTAACAGGGAGATTGTTGGTTTTGAAGAAGTCTTTGCTAATCAACTATCCTTAGAATTGAGACTTCTCCACAATATTTGTAGTAGAATCCTATTCCCCAAGATTGGGAGATTTGACTATGTGTCTGAAAGAGATATTTTGTAATGGATGCAATTGTAACTGGTAAACCCATTAATCTTCCAAGCATGATATTATGGTACATTGCCGATTGTGGAGGAAGAGAAAATCAGTTTACCCTATGGCATGATTCTTACTAAAATATTTCAAAGCCAAGGGATTGTCATTCAGATAGTGAGCCAATGAGGAACTTAAGACATACCGATTTCTATAGTTTGGCCACTATACATAGAATGGGTTTTGTGAAGAAGAATGGCAGATGGGAAAGGAAAGGTTTGATGGAAGATAGAGCCGCGGATATTGAGGCACCGGACCGTCAGTCAGACATTCTTCGCCTGTACCTCCGAGCTCTCCTATTCCTGCTCCAGTCCCTTCCCCTGCTCCATGGTTGATCAGCCATCATCATCTTCATCTGTCGGTTTCTCAGAACTTCAGTTAAGGCAGCTTAAAGGTCTTCTTGATGATCAGGCAGATAAATTGAAATCAGAGTTTGAAAACAAGTTTATGAATCTTAAAGAAACTCTTTACTCTTTAGATGATCGGATCACCAAGATTGAGTCAACCTTAGCACTTCATCTGAGTCTTTAAGTGGAGACCTAAAGAATATATTTGAAGAACTTAAAGACGTCTGTGGAGATGGTGAAACATATGCAAAATGCAATGCTGAACTCCAAGACAAAATATTGACTGCTTGCACTTTTGTTGATGAAAGACTGAAGGATTATGTCAAGATTCAAACAGATGGAATGAAAAATATTATAGATCATTTAACTAGGATTGTAAGGACTCACTTTTGATGTATTAGATGCTTAGTCTTTACAATGTAATGAAGTTCATTATGTTTTACATTTTGATACATTGATGTAATGAAAAGTCTATTTTGAATGCTCAATGTAATCTTTTGAATGTACTTCTCCTATTATCAATGAATCTCAGATTTTGTTAAATCATATCTTGAATGAATGAATTATGTTTGATGCATCTCTACCTTTTTGTTGATAACAAAAAAGGGGGAGAGTTTTATAATTGTATATGCATATGGGAGAAATTAATTAATAATCAAATTAAAATGATTGAATGAATGGGATATTTAATTGAGTTTCATAGGGGGAGCTACCTCATTCAGGGGGAGCCTAAGCCTAACTATGAAAATAAAATAAATTCTTTAATCAATCATGCATATACTCAATGTTTTTGTCATCATCAAAAAGGGGGAGATTGTTGGGGATTGTTGAGAAATTATTGCCCCAATCTTATTGATTTTGATGATTACCAAAAGCCATGAGTATATTAAAAGATGCAATGAGTTTATTTACATAAGCAATGAATTTATTTAGAACAATCAATGAGTATGTTAAGTATGACTTTAATCAATTTGAAAGTAACTTCAAGCTCCATGTTTAAGCTTTCAAAAAGAAATTTTTATACTTCATATTTCAATCAATGAGTTTTTGGAACATTCTTGAATTGATTCCTAATGACAATTTTATTATATTCAAGTCAAAAAATTGATTTAAAATGAATCTGGAACGAATTTCAAGTCAATCAGAAAATTCTCTGATTTTTGATACGTTCCGGAGCCGACTCTAGAGTTTCAGAGTCGACTCCACTCAGTATACAGAGATTCTGATTTTCACGAGTCGACCCCTGTGATTTCAAGAGTCGACCCCCGATTCTGTCGAGCCGACTCCATGACTGTGTGAGTCGACTCCGCTCAGACACCAGAAGGTTGTTTTTCTGAGCACTTCGCGAGTCGACCCCTAACTTTTCATGAGTCGACCCCCGACTGTCAGGAGTCGACACCTTATTTTCGATGAGTCGACCCTTTGACTTTCTGAATATTTCTATTTTTGGTATCGCGCCTTCGAGCCGACTCGCGGAAAGCAGGAGTCGACTCCAACAAATCTGGGCGAGATTTTTCGAATGCCAACTCAGCGTCAACGGTAAGATTTTTAATTAACGGCTATTTTTCTTTGTTTCTAACGGCTATATTTTTGCAGAATCTATAAATAGAGAAGCCGTTTTCAAATCAAAGATATACAAATAGAGAGATATACACATCAAGAGAGAAAAAAGAGAAAAATCGAAAAAACAGAGCATCATTTGAAAAAATCCGAGATTCAAAATAGAGTGAAAGAAAAAGTGTGAAATCAAAGGAAGCTTCGTCTGTGCTCAAGTTCAACAATCCAAGAAAGCTTCAGAAGAAAATCCAAGAGCTATTCAAGAGCAAATCAAAAGATTTTCAACTTCAAAGAAAGGAAGAAAAAGCTCAAATCAACTCCAACTGTTCAACTGAAGAATCCGAGCTGAGGCCCGATTCACACTTCAAAGGAGTTGAGAAAAGAAGAAAAGAAGAAAAGCTCAAAAGCCAACCAACTACAAATCAGGCTTTTCTAAACTTTATTCTTTTATTTGATTATCTGCTCATTGAGGAGCTGTGTAATTGAAAAACTATTTCTATTATTTGTGTCTAGTTCAATCTGGGGGATTGAACTAGTGGAGGTAGTCTTACCTCGGTACAAGCTTGGTAAGCTTGTGTTAGGGTTTTTGTGCTGGTGAGCCCGGAAAACCAGCTGGGTTCGTTGTGATCCCGGAAAAACAACAAGTTTGAGTTGTGAGCTTGTAAAACAACTCGGCTGTAATCAAGGAAGATTATAGTGTGGACCCAAGTGAATCTTGGGAGTGGACGTAGGTGTTGGATACACCGAACCACTATAAAATCTTTGTGTTTGCCGTGCTTCCATTGACTCTATCTCTATCTCTGTTTTATTCACTGCACTTTGTATTTACATTGCATTTGCCTTCATTCTTCTTAAGCAAACTATTTTAAAAGGCTAATTTTTTAAAGAACCCAATTCACCCCCCCTCTTGGGTTGTTATCTGGGCCAACAGTATTGATTTTGATGAAACCTTTGCACCAGTAGCTAGATTAGAAGCCATTAGACTATTACTTGCATTTGCATGTCACATGAATTTTAACTTATTTCAAATGGATGTAAAAAGTGCTTTTCTAAATGGATTTATAAATGAAGAAGTATATGTAGAACAACCACCAGGTTTTGAAGATCATGAATTTTCAAATCACGTTTTTAAATTGCACAAAGCATTGTATGGTTTGAAACAAGCACCTAGAGCATGGTATGATAGATTAAGTAAATTCTTAATTGAAAATGATTTTATAAGAGGAACTGTAGATAAAACATTGTTTTTGAAAAGAAAAGGTAAAGATTTATTAGTAGTTCAAATATATGTTGATGATATTATTTTTGGTGCTACTAACAATCTTCTATGTCAAGAATTTGCTAAGTTGATGCAGGGTGAGTTTGAAATGAGCATGATGGGAGATCTCAACTTCTTCCTTGGACTCCAAATCAAACAAGAAAAGGAAGGGATTTTCATCAACCAAACCAAGTACACAAAGGAACTACTCAAAAAGTTTGGTATGGATTCAATGAAACCCCTTGGAACTCCAATGAGTCCTTCATGCAAATTAGACAAAGATGAGGAAGGTAAGAAAGTTGATCAGAAGTACTATCGAGGTATAATCGGATCCCTACTCTACTTAACTGCAAGTAGACCTGATATAATGTTCTCTGTTTGTCTATGTGCTAGATTTCAATCAGAACCTAAAGAATCTCACTTAATTGCTGCTAAAAGAATACTAAGATACTTAAATGGAACAAAAAATGTAGGCTTATGGTATTCTAGAGACTCAACATTGAACTTAATTGCATATTCTGATTCTGATTATGCTGGATGTAAGTTAGATAGGAAAAGCACAAGTGGTGCATGCCAATTCTTAGGAAGTAACTTAATCTCATGGTTTAGCAAAAAGCAAAATTCAGTTGCATTATCAACTACTGAAGCTGAATATGTTACAGCTGGAAGTTGCTGTGCTCAAATCCTATGGATTAAGCGACAACTTGAAGACTATGGTATCACACTTGACAAAACACCTATAAAATGTGACAACACAAGTGCAATTAATCTAACAAAAAATCCTATTCAACATTCTAGAACAAAACACATAGAAATTAGATATCATTTTATTAGAGAACATGTAACGAATGGAGAAATATGTCTTGATTATGTTAATACTGAAGATCAATTAGCTGATATATTTACAAAACCCTAAGTAAAGAAAGATTCTGTTATCTTATAGGAGAATTAGGGATTTGTGATCCATTAGAATGATTTTGAAACCCCTAAGGAAATTTTATCTAAAATTCTTTCATATCCCTGATCTTTAAGGAAATCTTATCTAGAACTCATATCTTATTGATCTTCAATGATTATTTTATCATGTTTATGATCTATATCCGGACACATTTCAGATTCCCTAAAACTTTGTGTTTTTGCTCTGAAATGGTCTCGGAGCCGACTCGGTGAGTATCGGAGTCGACTCCATGTTTCTGCTGAAACTCTGGAGCCGACCCCATCTCTGTGCGAGTCGACTCCACTTCGGGATAAATTTCTGTGACTACCCGGAGTCGACCCCACACTTTGCGGGAGTCGACTCGAAGTGGTCCCAGGTCGATTTATCTAGGGCAGAGTCGACTCCTCGCTCACTTCTATCATCTCAAATCTTTCAAATACTCCCTCCAAAATTTTTCCTAACCTACCAAAACCTTAGAAATCCTTGATTAACCTTTCCACTAGATCAAATGGCTCCTAAAACCCGTGGTTCTAGCATTGGTGCGGCCGGGATGAAAAGGAAGAAGGCGGTGAAGAAGACTGTGAGGCGTCCCGCTCGTGAACCCTCTCCGAGCATGGATTCCACCTCATCCTCTTCAACTCCGAGTGCTTCTCCCACTACGGTCACATCTCAGGTAGATCGTCTTGCCGATAGAGTGATTACAACCGGAAGAAAGGTTGATTTTGAATTATTTGAGGCAGAAGGTTTTCTTTTGGGAAGGCAGTTAATTGAAATGGGATGGGAGAAGATATGTTCCTTAGATTGTTCAACCTACCCAACCCTAGTTAAAGAATTTTATAAAAATCTGTCAAGAGGAAACAATGGATTAGTCAGCATCATTAGAGGAAATAGAATAACTATGACAGTGGATTTACTCTCAAGATTGTTGGAACTTCCAGTGTCTGGTACTTCCACTTTTTCATCTGATGATAGAAGCCCAGCTCTATCAAGATTGCTTAACAAAGAGATTGTTGGTTTTGAAGAAGTCTATGCAAATCAATTGTCCTTGAAATTAAGACTTCTCCATAATATTTGTAGTAGGATCCTATTCCCTAAGATTGGGAGATTTGACTATGTTTCTGAGAGAGATATCTTTGTAATGGATGCTATAGTGACTGGAAAACCTATCAATCTTCCGAGCATGATATTATGGTATATTGCTGACTGTGGAAGCAAGAGGAAATCTAGTTTACCCTATGGCATGATACTAACTAAAATCTTTCAAAGCCAAGGGATAATCATTTCCGATAGTGAGCCAATGAGAAATTTAAGACACACCGATTACTATAGTTTGGCCACTATTCATAGAATGGGATTTGTGAAGAAGGATGGCAGATGGGAAAGAAAAAGTATGTTGGAAGATAGATCCGCGGATATTGAGGCACCTGGACCGTCAGTTAGACATTCATCTCCTGTACCTTCGAGCTCTTCTGTTCCTGTTCCTGCTCCTTCTCCTGCTCCGATGGTTGATCAGTCATCTTCTTCGTCTGTCGGTTTTTCAGATCTTCAGTTAATGTAGCTTAAGAGTCTTCTTGATGATCAGGCTGATAAATTGAAGACAGAGTTTGACAATAAATTTATGAATCTTAAGGAAACTCTTTATTCATTAGATGATCGGATCACCAAGATTGAATCAACTCTTAGCACTTCAACAGAGTCTTTAAGTGGTGACCTAAAGAATATTTTTGAAGAACTTAAAGACATCTGTGGAGATGGTGAGACCTATGCAAAGTGCAATGCTGAACTTCAAGACAAAATATTAAATGCTTGTACTTTTGTAGATGAAAGACTGAAGGATTATGTTAAGATTCAAACTGACGGAATGAAGAATATTATAAATCACTTAACAAGGATTGTAAGGACACATTTTTGATAATAGATGCTTAGTCTTGCAATGTAATGAAGTTCATATTATGTTTTACATTTTGATACATTGATGTAATGAAAAGTCAATTTTGAATGCTCAATGTAATCTGAGTTTGAATGTACTTCTCCTATTATCAATGAATCTCAGATATTTGTTAAAACATATCTTAAATCATGAATGTGATTATGTTTGATGCTTCTCTACCTTTTTATTGATAACAAAAAAGGGGGAGAGTTTTATACATAACTGTATATGCATGGGAGAAATTAAACTAATTGAATGAATGAGATAAAAGGAAGTAATAATTAAACATTACACATACAGTGAATGAATGAAAAAGCAATTTAGATGAAAAGGCTGTATTTTGACATTAAATTGTGTATAAGCTTAAATTGAATGAATGGAATATTTATTTGAGTTTCATAGGGGGAGCTACCTCATTCAGGGGGAGCCTAACTATGAAAATAAAATAAATTCTTTAATCAATCATGCATATACTCAATGTTTTTGTCATCATCAAAAAGGGGAGATTGTTGGGGAGATTGTTGAGAAATTGTTGCCCCAATCTTATTGATTTTGATGATTACCAAAAGCCATGAGTATATTAAAAGATGAATGAGTTTATTTACATGAGCAATGAATTTATTTAGAACAATCAATGAGTATGACTTTAATCAATTTGAAAGTAACTTCAAGCTCCGTGTTTAAGCTTTCAAAAAGAAATTTTTGTACTTCATATCTCAATCAATGAGCTTTTGGAACATTTCTTGAATTGATTCCTAATGACAATTTTATTGTATTCAAGTCAAAAAAATTGATTTAAAATAAATCTGGAACGAATTTCAAGTCAATCAGAAAATTCTCTGATTTTCGATACGTTCCGGAGCCGACTCTAAAGTTTCAGAGTCGACTCCACTCAGTATACAGAGATGTCTGTTTGTCTCGAGTTGACCCATGTGATTTCTCAAGTCGACCCCTGATTTTGTCGAGCCGACTCCATGACTGTGTGAGTCGACTCCGCTCAGACACCAGAGAATTGTTTTTCTGAGCACTTCTCGAGTCGACCCCTTACTTTTCATGAGTCGACCCCCGACTATCAGGAGTCGACACCTTATTTTCGATGAGTCGACCCTTTGACTTTCTGAATATTTCTATTTTTGGTATCGCGTCTTCGAGCCGACTCACCTAAAGCTGGAGTCAACTCCAACAAATCTGGGCGTGATTTTTCTGAATGCCAACTCAGCGTCAATGGTAAGATTTTTCAATAACGGCTAGATTTCTTTGTGTCTAACGACTATATTTTTGCAGAGTCTATAAATAGAGAGGCCATTTTCAAATCAACAGACAGAAATACAAATCAAGAGAGAAAAAGAAAAATCTTTCAGAAAAAGAGGAAAAACAGAGCATCATTTGAAAAATCTGAGATTCAAAAATAGAGTGAAAGAAAAGGCGTGAAATCAAAGGAGACTTCATCTGTGCTCAAGTTCATCAATCCAAGAGAAGTCTAGAAGAAAATCCAAGAGCCATTCAAGAGCAAATCAAGAGATTTTCAACATTCAAAGAAAGGAAGAAAAGCTCAAATCAACTCCAACTTTCAATCCGTGAAGAATCTGAGCTGAGGCCCGATTCCACACTTCAAAGGAGTTGAGGAAAAGAAGAAAAGAAGAAAAGCCTGCACTCAAATCAAATCTAAACAGGCTCTTCTAAACCTTGCTTTTATTTTGAAATATCTGCTCTAAAGGAGATGTTTTGTATTAAACTTACATTTTCATCTTGTGGTTTACTGATTCAATCAGAGGGTTGAATTAGTAGAGGTAGTGTACCTCGTCACAAGCTAAGGTTAGCTTGTGTGTTGGGTTTTGTGCTGGTAAGCCCGTGTAAAACCGGCTGGGTTCGTTGTGATCCCGGGAAACAACAAGTTTGGGTTGTAAGCTTGTAAAACAACTCGACTGTAATCGAGGTGATTATAGTGTGGACCCAAGTGGAGCTTGGGAGTGGACGTATGTGTTGGATACACCGAACCACTATAAAATTTCTGTGTTTGCCGTGCTTATTTATCTCTCTCTTGCTATCATGCTTTAACTTGAATTAATTGTTTGCATCCTCTCATCAATAGTTTAAATTTATATTAAAAGGCTTAATTTTTAAAAGAATCCAATTCACCCCCCCCCCCCCCCCCTTGGATTGCCATCTGGGCAACACATAATCTTCAAGTTGTCGCTTAATCCAAAGGATTTGAGCACAGCAACTTCCAGCTGCAACATATTCTGCTTCAGCAGTTGATAATGCAACCAAATTTTGCTTTTTACTAAACCAAGAGATTAAGTTAATTCCTAAGAATTGACATGCACCACTTGTACTTTTTCTATCTAGTTTACATCCAGTATAGTTAGAGTCAGAATATGCAATCAAGTTTAGTGTTGAGTCTCTAGAATACCATAATCCTATATTTTTAGTTCCACTTAGATATCTTAAGATTCTTTTCACAATAATTAAGTGAGATTCTTTAGGTTCAGATTGAAATCTAGCACATAGACAAACAACAAACATGATATCTGGTCTACTTGCAGTTAAGTAAAGTAGAGATCCGATCATACCTCTGTAGTACTTTTGATCTACTTTCTTACCATCTTCATCTTTATCTAATTGCATGAAGGACTCATAGGTGTTCCAAGGGGTTTGATTGACTCCATTCCAAACTTCTTGAGAAGTTCCTTTGTGTATTTTGCTTGGTTGATGAAAATCCTTTCTTTGCTTTGCTTGATTTGATGTCCTAGGAAGAAGTTGAGTTCTCACATCATGCTCATTTCGAATTCACCCTGCATTAACTTAGCAAATTCTTGACACAAGAGATTGTTAGTAGCACCGAATACAATATCATCAACATATATTTGTACTACTAATAAATCCTTGTCTTTTCTTTTCAAAAATAAGGTTTTGTCTACATTTCCTCTAGTGAAATCATTTTCAATCAGAAATTTGCTTAATCTATCATACCAAGCTCTACGAGTTTGCTTTAAACCATATAGTACTTTGTGCAATTTAAAAACATGATTTGGAAATTCATGATTTTCAAAACCAGGTGGTTGTTTAACAAAAATTTCCTCATTTATAAATTCATTTAAAAATGCACTTTTAACATCCATTTGAAATAAGTTGATATGCATATGACATGCAAATGCGAGTAGTAATCTAATTGCTTCTAATCTAGCTACAGGTGCAAAAGTTTCATCAAATCAATTCATTCTTCTTGATTATATCCTTTTGCGACTAATCTAGCTTTGTTTCTAATTACTATGCAATTTTCATCTAATTTATTACTAAATACCCATTTTGATCCTATGACTAAATGATCTTTAGGTCTATCAACTAAGGAGAAAACATTATTCCTAGTAAATTGATTTAATTCCTCTTGTATAGCTAACAACCAATTGTTATCTTTTTCAGCCTCTTCAATGGTTTTAGGTTCAATTTGAGATACAAATGCAAGATGATTATTGATGTTTCTCATTGATGATCTAGTTCTTACTCCTTGAGATGGATCACCTATAATTAATTCTTTTGGATGACCATAGGCATATCTCCAATCTCTAGGAAGATCTGCATCATTATGATTTGCATCAACAACATCAACACTAGGAGAATCATCATCTTTAGCTCCTTGTTCATGATCTGAAGATACATCTATATTCAATTTTTTAATATCCCTTTCTAATATGTTTGTGTCTTCCTCATCATCAATCTTTCCTGAACTCGATGCTAAAGATTCATCAAAAACTACATGAATAGATTCTTCTACAATTAAGTTTCTCTTGTTAAACACTCTGTAGGCTTTGCTAGATGTTGAATATCCTAAGAAATGCCTTCATCTGATTTTGCATCAAATTTTTCTAGATTATCTTTACCATTATTATGAATGAAACATTTACAGCCAAATGCATGAAAATAACTGATATTTGGTTTTCTATTGTTCCATAGTTCATAAGGAGTTTTCTTAAGGATTAGCCTAATTAAAGCTCTATTAAGAATGTAACATGCCGTGTTTATAGCTTCCACCCAGAAGTACTTTGGTAGGTTGCTTTCACATAGCATGGTACGGGCCATGTCTTCTAAAGTCCTATTTTTTCTTTCTACAACTCCATTTTGTTGTGGTGTCCTAGGTGCAGAGAAATTATGATGGATGCCATTTTCAATACAAAAGTTTTCGAATAAATGATTTTGAATTAAGTGCCATGATCACTCTTAAGAGACACTATGGTATTATTTTTCTCATTTGTGACCTTCTTGAAGAATTTCAAAAATTGGAAAGGTCTCATCTTTATGAGCTAAAAACAATACCCAAGTGTATCTAGAATAATCATCTATAATCACAAGACTATATTTCTTTCCTCCTAAACTAGTGGTTCTAGTAGGTCCAAAGAGATCCATGTGAAGTAGTTCAAGTGGCCTAGAAGTGGAAACAATGTTTTTAGTTTTGAAAGAGTTTCTATTTTGTTTTCCAAATTGACATGCATCACAGATTTTGTTATTTTCAAAGTCTAGTTGTGGAAGGCCTTTTACTAAATCCATTCTGATTAATTTTGAAATTAGGTGCGTGCTTGCATGACCTAATCTATGATGCCACAGCCATCCAATCTCATTCATATTAGCATTATTAGCAACTAAGCAATGATTACTAGTGGACAAATTATCTAAATCAATCAAGTACACATTGCCATTTCTATTTCCAATAAATACAATGCTATTATCAATGGGATTAGAAACAGTGCAAATAGAAGCTTCAAATGATACTTTGAAACCTTTATCACATAATTGGCTAATACTAATTAGATTATGCTTTAAACCATTAACATATAAGACATTTTCAATAAATGTGGAGGGAGTTATTTGAATTTTACCAAATCCCAAGATTTGGCCTTTGCCATTGTCACCAAACGTAACAACTCCTCCCTTTTTGCTTTCAAGGGTGATGAATTGATCCTTGTCACCTGTCATGTGTCTTGAGCAGCCACTATCGAGATACCACTTTCGCTTTGATCTTTTGGCTGCAAGACACTCCTGCAAAAATGATCAAGTCTTATATTTAGGTACCCAAGCTTTCTTGGGTCCTTCATGGTTAGTAGCAATAAAGATTGTTCCTTTTGGAACCCATATTTTCCTTCCTTTACTACTTAAATTCTTGTTAATTTTCTTAAAATTACATTCAAAGGCTTTGTGTCCCTTTTGTTACAATAATGACATAAAACTTCATTTTATCTTGTTCTTTTCTAAAGAAGTTTTTGACATACTTTTATTTTATGTTAGGCCTATAACCTAATCAAGCCTTATCAAATATAGCTCTTTGATTGCTCAATAATAAATTAAGTTTTTCAGAACTATATGTAAATTTATCAACTATATTTTTATATTTATCAACTTCCTTCTTTAATCTATCATTTTCATTGGAAATTGATCCTTTTTCTTAAATCAAAGCTTCATTTTCTGATTTCAATTTTCAACTTCATGAGTAAGATTATCTTTTTCGTTGACAAGATTTAGATTATCATTTTTTAATGATTTATTTTTCTTTTTCAGAACCTTAAAATCTCTTACTAACTCATTAAATGCATCATATAATTCTTCAAAAGTGAAATCATCATAAGGTATTTCAGAACTTACCTCAATGTCGTCGTTTGTCATAAAGCAAATGTTGGCAACTTCCTTTTGTTCCTCCTCGGAAGAGGATTCTTCACTATCACTCCATGTTGCAACATAAGCCTTCTTCTTCTTCTTGTAAACTTTCTTCAATTGAGGACAGTCATATCTGAAATGCCCGATTTCTTGCACTCATAACATATTAAGGGCTCTTTTTCTTTTTCTTTTTCCTTCTCTTTCTCTTTTTCTCCTTCCATTTTTGTTCCAGACTTTTTCTTGTGGAAGGGTCTCCTTCTTTGCATGAACCTTTTGAATTTCTTTGCAAGGAGTGCAGTCTCCTCGTCATCATCACCATCACTGCAGCTTTCCTCACTTTTTGCAACCTTGAGGGCAATAGTTTTCTTCTTCTTGACTTCCTCCTCTTGATGTTGTTTCATAGTTAGCTCATGAGTCATTAAGGATCCAAATAGCTCCTCCAAAGGTAAAACATTTAAATCCTTGGCTTCTTGGATTGCAGTCACCATCGCTTCCCATGATCTTGGAAGTGACCTAAGAATTTTACGCACAAGTTCAGAATTAGTATAAGTCTTACCAAGACTTTTCAAGCCATTAACAATATCAGTGAATCTTGTGTATACGCATGTAATTGTTTCAGTTTGTTCCATGCTAAATAGTTCATATTTATGCACCAAAATATTAATTTTTGATTCTTTTACTTGATTAGTACCCTCATGGGTAACTTCTAATCTATCCCAAATTTCTTTTGCGGAATTACATGTAGAAATTCGATTAAATTCATTTGCATCCAATGAACAATACAAAACATTCATGGCTTTAGCATTGAGCTGAGCCAACTTCTTATCATGTTCATCCCATTCCGTTTCCGGTTTAGGAATCACCATGTTGTCTACTCTAATTATGGGTGTGTGTGGACCATTAACTATGATTCCCTATAAGTCATAGTCAAGTGCTTGAATAAAAATCTTCATCCTAGCTTTCCAATAACTATAATTAGTTCTATTAAATAAAGGAGGACTATTAGTGGATTGACCTTCTAAATAAGATGAGCTAGCTTGAGCTGCCATTTGGATCTTTAGCTCTTGATCGTTAGACCAAATTCAAATGAGCACTTGCTCTGATATCAATTGTTGGCCCAGATGGCAACCCAAGAGGGGGGGGTGAATTGGGTTCTAAAAAATTTAACCTTTTAAAATGATTGGCTTTGGAATACACAAGATTAAGTGCAGGATAAATATTAATCATAAACAAAGAGATAGAGAGAGATAATCAAAACACGACAAACAAAAGGATTTTATAGTGGTTCGGTGTATCCAACACCTAGTCCACTCCCAAGTACCACTTGGGTCCACACTATAATCTACTAGATTACAGCCGAGTTGTTTTACAAGCTCACAACTCAAAACTTGTTGTTTCCCATGGGATCACAACGAACCTAGCTGGTTTTCTGGGCTCACCAGCACAAAAACCCAAACCTAAGCTAATCTAGCTTGACCCGATGTATACTACCTCCACTAATTTAATCCCCCTGATTGAACTAGCAAAAACAAATGAGAATAGTGTTTACAATAACAAACAGCTCCTCAAATGAGCAAATATTCAATATAAATAAACAAGATTAGAAAAGCCTGTTTGAAGCAAAGTTGATTTGAGCTTTTCTTCTTTTCTTCTTTTCCTCTTCTCCTTTGAGATGTTGAATCAGGCCTCAGTTCGGATTCTTCACAAGGATTGCAGATGAGAAGTTGAGAAAAAATAGGGCTTTTGGTTCTCTTTTTCTTTACTTGAGAAATACTTCGATTTTGAACTTGAATGCCTTGGATTTCTCTTTGAGCTTTCTGGAGTTGATGGATTTGAACTTTAACTCTTTCCTCTTGATTTCTTGCTCAAGACTTCTCGGATTTTTCAATTTGTTTTCTCTCTATTTTTCATCTTTTTCATCGTCATTTTTTCAAACGGACGGACTCCCCTTTTATCGATTCTCTTTAATCCATGATTAGGTGAAAAACTAGCCATTATTTATCCTTGAATTCCTCCTACACACCAGAAAAGTATCCATTAGAGATTAGGTGAGAAAATATTACCGTTGGAGGCCGTTCTGACATTTTGAAAATCCATTCCTGACATGTTGGAGTCGGCTCCAACTTTTCAGGTGTCGGCTCCAAGTCGAGTATCCAAAAATAGAAAGTAAAAGTTCGTTGAGGAGTCAGCTCCGAAAAAGGTAAGTGTCGGCTCGTTGCATTCGGGAGTCGGCTCCGAAAAACTGTAAGTGTCGGCTCCAGAGTAGTCCAAAAACATGCTTTCTGTTCTCGTATTGGAGTCGGCTCCAAAGACTGTAAGTGTCGGCTCCTGAAATCTAGGTGTCGGCTCCGAAACTCTGAGTGTCGACTCCTAACCTTGCCAAAAATTAAGAAAGCATCTGATCCGCCATGGGGTCGGCTCCAGACCTTCTAGGTGTCGACTCCAGGCTCTGAATTTTGAAACATACTTCTGACAATTGATTCAAAAACATATTTCTTTATCCTTTTTGATTGATCAAATCTTTTTAAGCCCTGAAACACTTGTTAAATCTATTAGTAATAAAATGAATATACTCATATCTTTTATTAATCATCAAAATCAATAATTGGGTCAACACCCTATCCCCCTCGATGAATCTAGGACTCCACTCCTAGATAACTCCTTACTTAATTGATCTGCCAAATTCTTCTCAGAGTTGGCAGATTCCAAAGAGATAACTTCTTTTTTTTTATTTGTGTTATAGACTTATGACGAAGCTGTATATGGCTTGGCAATGCTTGATATTCAAGATAAAGCCATACAGAAAAAATATAACTAAAAGAGATCACAACTTACAAACTAAAACAAGATAAAACATGGTGTAATCTCTCAATGGCCACTATAACATAAAATACTTATCTGGAATAAGAATACTTTTGCATTTATATAAGAATGCAATTATATACTAATAGTTGCACTTGAAAGTAAAATAATGAAATGATGTGAAAATACATCTACTTACAAGCATGCATATATCATGTGCACAAGTGCAAGCATGTGTGTATACACACATGATATATATATATATGTATGTATGTATGTATGTATGTATGTATGTATAACCTTTAAATACCTTCTCCATGATCAACCATCCAAGGTCAAGATCCTTCAAAAGTTAACTTCAAGACAACTAATGGGATTATTATTAGTTCACAACAGGTTTTGCAGTTACATAATATAGTGTATGTGTGTATCTTTGTGTGTGTGTATATATATATATATATATATATATATATATATATATATATATATATATATATATAAGGATTTTTTTCTTTTTTTTATTTTAAACATCAGGATGGAACGGTATAATTAGTTCCATACAACATGATTACTTTACCAGGATGCCTCCTGGGCAAGCATCATATCATTTCAGTCAAAAACCAATACTAAGCCCAATATTGGAATTTAAAACCTTGAAACCAAAGGATGATGTGAATTTAAGTGAATTAGCCTCGAAGGATTATTTTTTCCATCACTCTAGTTATGGAATAAAAATTTTATCACAAGAGATGGTTAATCACCTCTATCACTTGTGATTTAAGATAGGTGTATTGTGAGAGCTTATATTAATTACATGAGTAAAATATAAGCATGCTAATGATAGAAGAAAATACAGTTCATTCCATCAGAAAAAATAAATATTTTAATGATATGAAATACCCTGACCATAATAGATTTTCCTTACTGGTATCATAACTAACAGAAATAATATTTCCTCACTTAGAATAAGGGCATGCTACTTTTGGTTTTATATGCACACAACATGCATAGTTTTACAAGAATGAACACAAGCTACAAATTCAAAGATCTATATCTATCACCAACTAGTGTAATTGAAATAAATAAGCAGAATGAAGTAATGACTGCAGAACTAAGTCAACACTTAGTTCATGATCCATCACAAAATCCAATCGTGCCAACTTTTCAATCAAATTGATCATTTTCAGTACGTGGGCACCCACTGATGAATCCTCAGTCATTTTGCACTGAAACAGCACTTTAGAAGTTTGAAACCTCTCATATCGAGACTGCGCACCAAACAACTCTTGCAAGTGCATCATAATCTCCTGAGCATTCATATGCTCATGTTGTTTCTGAAGATCAGGTGACATTGAGGCCAACATCAAACATGTGGCCATGTCTTCAGCATCTTTATACCGGTTGTATGCCACATGAACCTCAGTCGGAACATCCGCTGGTGGAACCTCCGATGCAACCTCATCTAGGACAAAAAAAATTTTCTCAGATCGAAGAACGATCCTTAAATTTCTTAGCCAATCAGGAAAGTTGAGTCCAGTCAATTTGTTGGATTCTAAAATATTCCTTAGGTTGATGTTTATACTCATGGTTTCTCTGATAACCTACATAAAATTAGAACGAGTCAATTACTATGAATACTAATCACCAACTTAATATGGTAATTCTAGATTTTTAATTAAGTTGGTTTCTCCCACTATTTTATCAAGGTTAATAGCCCTCTCTATTAATCTCGAGAAATTGACATTCAATTTCCTTAGTGGGCTAGGATCCTCATTTGAATTACCTTGACCTTGTCTTTGGCACAACAAATCTCGGTAAGCCAAATTTGGTAGATTATTATCAATCACATCTAATGTGACTCCTAGATCATTTAAGGGACATTGCTTTGTCAATTACATCCATATGTGATCAACCTAAAATTTGCCTCTAGATTAGACTAACCCTGACTTTGGCCAATTATGCCAGCTAATCTAGTTAAGTCAACCCATTGTTGCACAATCAACTCCTCATAGGTACACTCGACCTCGACTGTGGCACGATAAATCTCTTGACCTAATGATTTTGTATCATGTGAACAATGGAAGGCTTATGACTTAATATTCGTGGAGGGATTTAGCGCATAAAGGTTCCATCTACATCTACAACATTTGTACTATGCTAGGTTACATATCCTATATGTAGATTTTAGATTAATCTCAATTAACCTTAATTTCATAAGATCCAATCTATGATTGGGACTCCTAATCAAATTAGGATCCTGATCACTATCTAATTTAGGAACCCTAATCATGTGACCAAATCAATTGCTACCATCCTGATCAACCTTAATTGATTTAATCAATTAAGAGCTTTACCTAACAATAGCCAGATCAGCTGATCAATGGGGTCCTATTTAGCATACCCTTCGATCCCATTGAATGGGTTTTCCCAGGCAGTGAATGGAGCAATTAAAAACTATGATCAAACCTTTCTAGACACCAATGTAATTAAGCCCAATTGATTAGATCAATTATGGGATCATAAGATCAAATAATGACATGATTAAGTCTAAGTTATCTAAATCTTTATCATCTATTAAATTTTATGATAACTATAGATAGTGATCTAGCTAGGGTGTTATGATAAGAGTTCTTAATTTAAATTTTAAATTTTTTTATAATTTAATTACATGTTATGACATGTCGGTTTCACATCCCATGTAAATCCTAATGTCTCTAACAAACCCTAAAGTTTTCAATGTTCATTATCATAAGAATATCAGATCTTAATCATATCAATCATCATGCTAAAATTAAATCCTAAACATGATTTCTAGGATTTCAGCATATAGTATCTGATATGACTAATCCTGCGTCATCAAGATAAAAGGTAACAGCAGCTGATGACCCCGAGACCCCCCACCGGTCTCGGGGTGCACCGGCATCTCCCTACCCCTGGGACCCCTTCCGGTCTCGAGGTGGGGTCATCATCTCTTGACCCCGAGACCCTCCACCGGTCTCTGGGTGCACCGGCATTCTCCCCACCCGTGGGACCCCTTTCGGTCTCGGGGTGGGGTCATCATCTCTTGACCCCGAGACCCCCCACCGGTCTCAGGGTGCACCGGCATTCTCCCCACCCCCGGGACCCTTCCGGTCTTAGGGTGGGGTCATCTCTTGACCCGAGACCCCCACCGGTCTCGGGGTGCACCGGCATTCTTCCCACCCCCGGGACCCCTTCCGGTCTTGGGGTGGGGTCATCTCTTGACCCCGAGACCCCCCACCGATCTCGGAGTACACCGGCATCTCCCAACCCCCGGGACCCCTTCCGGTCTCAGGGTGGGGTCATCATCTCTTGACCCCGAGACCCCCCACCGATCTCGGGGTGCATCGGTATCTCCCCACCCCCGGGACCCCTTCCGGTCTCGGGGTGGGGTCATCATCTCTTGACCCCGAGACCCCCCACCGGTCTCGGGGTGCACCGGCATTCTCCCCACCCCCGGGACCCCTTCCGGTCTCGGGGTGGGGTCATCATCTCTTGACCCCGAGACCCCCCACCGGTCTCGGGGTGCTCCGGCATTCTCCCCACCCCCGGGACCCCTTCCGGTCTCGGGGTGGGGTCATCTCTTGACCCCGAGACCCCCCACCGGTCTCGGGGTGCACCGGCATCTCCCCACCCCCGGGATCCCTTCCGGTCTCGGGGTGGGGTCATCATCTCTTGACCCCGAGACCCCCCACCGGTCTCGGAGTGCACTGGCATTCTCCCCACCCCCGGGACCCCTTCCGGTCTCGGGGTGGGGTCATCATCTCTTGACCCGAGGCCCCCCATCGGTATCGGGTGCACTGGCATTCTCCCTACCCTCGGAACCCCTTCCGGTCTCGGGGTGGGGTCATCTCTTGACCCCGAGACCCCCCACTGGTCTCGGGTGCACCGGCATCTCCCCACCCCCGGGACCCCTTCCGGTCTCGGGGTGGGGTCATCATCTGTTGACCCCGAGACCCCCCACCAATCTCGGGGTGCACCGGCATTCTCCCCACCCCCGGGACCCCTTCCGATCTCGGGATGGGGTCATCATCTCTTGACCCCGAGACCCCCCACCGGTCTCGGGGTGTACCGGCATTCTCCCCACCCCCGGGACCCCTTCCGGTCTCGGGGTGGGGTCATCTCTTGACCCTGAGACCCCCCACCGGTCTGGGGTGCACCGGCATTCTCCCCACCCCCGGAATCCCTTCCGGTCTCGAGGTGGGGTCATCATCTCTTGACCCCGAGACCTCCCATCGGTCTCGGGGTGCACCAGCATTCTCCCCACCCCGGGACCCTTTCGGTCTCGGGGTGGGGTCATCATCTCTTGACCCCGAGATCCTCCACCGGTCTCGGGGTGCACCGGCATCTCTCCACCCCCGGGACCCCTTTCGGTCTCGGGGTGGGGTCATCATCTCTTGACCCGGAGACCCCCCACCGGTCTCGGGGTGCACCGGTATTCTTCCCACCCCCGGGACCCCTTCCGGTCTCGGGGTGGGGTCATCTCTTGACCCCGAGACCCCCCACCGGTCTCGGGGTGCACCGGCATTCTCCCCACCCCCGGGACCCCTTCCGGTCTCGGGGTGGGGTCATCATCTCTTGACCCCGAGACCCTCCACCGGTCTCGGAGTGCACCGCATTCTTTCCACCCCTGGGACCCCTTCCGATCTCGGGGTGGGGTCATCATCTCTTGACCCCGAGACCCCCCGCTGGTCTCGGGGTGCACCGGCATTCTCTCCACCCCCGGGACCCCTTCTGGTCTCGGGTGGGGTCATCATCTCTTGATCCCGAGACCCCCCACCGGTCTCGGGATGCACCGGCATCTCCCCACCCTCGGGACCCATTCCGGTCTCTGGGTGGGGCCATCAGCGATTGGCATGCAGTTCAATCATCGAAAGAAATGACGACTCTAGGCCACACGGCGCACCCACGTGATTCTCCGTACGCCCGTGATTGCACCCCGTTACGGAGGGCCATACCTCATAACGGCGTATGGTGCATTGCATGTCCCTGTGCATGGCCATGCCTCGTTACGGTGTACGATTCGCTACCACTTGCGACTGTGCTCGGTCATATCAGCCGACGGCGCGCACTGAATGCCTTTGCAGCTATTGGACACATGTGATATCACGTCGGCAGGCAGTACGGGATGTCTCTGGCGCGCGCAGTGATGGTACGATGGTAATCTTTCGAAACAGTAAGATAGGATATTCGGACAGGTATAAAAGCACATGCTCGCGCTGTAAGTAGGGATCTGAACTATGGTTTTCTGAGCTTTCTTCCTCCCAGCAAAACCCTAACCACCTCAGTTCTTTTCCGCTAAGCGGTTCTTTGTCTAAGCCCAAGTGACTGACTTAATCGTCGAAGGGTCCCTATCGGTACCGCCGGTCTCCGGACTTTTCTTGCAGGGCTCCGAGGAGAAGGACGTTCGTCTCCCCCAGCGTTTGAGGAAAGTGACTTGGCGCCATCAGTATCTATCATGCATAAATAATAATTACTATTTTAACATGACACATATATGATTAATTATTATTTATTATCATATAATAAACCTTTTCCTCTATATATCAAAGTACTTTATTTGAACATGATAATGAATATGTATAAATCTAAATAATATTATTTATCATCAAATAATAAATATTTTATTATATTTTAGATTTATTATCAACATATAAAAACTCTTCATAATTTTAAGCATAATAAATAATCATATTATCAATCATATTGACTCAAGTATCCTATCAGATTAATGAATCTATAGCCTAAGAGGGGCTCTGATACCACTGATGGAAATTATGTATACAAGATATGAATCAAATTCATATAAACATTGCGGAAGGTATAATATAAAATTGTCAGATGCCCAGGATTCTTAGGAACAAATTCATTATATCTCAAATAAAATCTAATTTAATTCATACATGAGTCCTTTATCGATGTAGATAAGGATGAAGCCGGTTAATCCTGCCACTAGCCGTCCACATGTCCAGCCTCTAACGGTGATCCATGCAGAGAAGAAGGGATGAAGACCTCTAAGGTATAAAGATGACACCACGGGAGAGAGAGGGGTGCTAGCGCCTCTTGAATCCCCTTAAAGAAGATATCTTTGAAGAAAAGTCTAATCTTTTCTTCTCATGCTCTTCTTTCTTGGTAGGAAGGAACTATATTTATAGGTTGAAAATGAGACGTTCCAAAGCGGAAGAGACATCTCTTCATAGTAAGAAACTCCCATCATTATGGTAAGAAACCCCCATCTTCATGGTAAGAAACTTCCCCATCTTCATGGTAAGAAACTATCATCTTCATGGTAAGAAACTTTCATCTTCATGGTAAGAAACTCTAAACTCCTTCCATCTTCATGGTAAGAAACTCCCATCTTCATGGTAAGATTAATCCAAGTGTCACAATCTCAGCCTTTGAAATTAAGAGTTGGTTATCCCATAACTACATGCCTTAATTTGTACGTGTTCATCATCGAACCGTAGAGATTCATCATGCCTCATTCCATGGGCATGATTCCATCTTCACATGGCTGAGATTGGACATCCATACTTGAATAATCAGAGCCATCCATCACATGGATCAAGTCACATATCGGTATCCAATTATTTGTTCATCATATGTACAAATAATTTCTCCTTAACATTCCTTCTATTATAATGGATCATATCCATTATAATTATATCTTCTTTAAATTGGGTCTCACCCAATTATTTAATGGATCATCTTATCTGAATTAAATCTAATTTAATTCTCATTTTAATTCATCCAATATTCTCCTTAATGCATGTGACCCATTAGGCCCTTTAACATGTTGGCAATAATCATGTCCTAATCATAGACCCTAGGAATGATTGGACAACTTTTTGTCTAATTCAACAACATGCTTATAGATCATGAGAGGCCTCTAGCAAAGCATCATGACCATCTAACTGCTAAAGATTTTGTTAACGTGACCATCAACACTTGTCCATGAATGGTTACCGTATGATCAAATCCTTTCGTCACATATCCCAGATCAATCAGTAGTATGGAATGTGTCAACCCTGTAATTGATCTTTATTTACATGATCTCAGGAAAAATTGACTCATATGAATTAGAACTTCGAAACCATTTTGAATTCCAACTCAACCTTGCAAGGATTTATCAATCAATTTAATCCATCAAGTGGCCATGGGATATAATCCTTTCATCAAGGGAGACGAATCCCATCTTGATCAAACATCATCTTCATGTGCTTCATGTCATACCCAACCGACACCATATTTTCCACCCGTAGCTAGAGTGACGTTTGGATGCTGTCAAAGCATGACATTCCACACATGAGATGCAATGAAGATCTCAAGTCAAAGGATTACTCACACCACCGTCATTAGATATCAACCATTGATACTATATAGAATATCCATATGGGATCTCTGTACGGATCATTCAATGCATGTTACAATAACGAGCATCCACACACCTATCCAAGTATCTTCATACTTCAGCTTGTGAAATCAGCTGCTCACCTCAAGGGTGAGGATATACAATGTGTGCTAGTCTCATGGTGTTCGATGGTGTCCAGTCCCATCAACACATCACTATGGAAGTTTAAAGAGTTGAACTATAACGTGCAATTTGAATCTCACAATTTGTAATCTCTATTACAAATTCCATATGCATGGTTCACATTCTTTTGGACTTTATCTCACAGACAAATATATCAAATAAAAGACATCTGAATAGATAAAAAGACCATTTTATTTGATTTGTATTCATAGAATGTATAAAGCATTCAATCCAGTTGGATTTAGGGCATACACTAACAATTTCTATCTCATACCCATTACGAATATAAAATTTTATATCCGTATATATACTTGTAACACTTATATAATATCCACACCTACTTCATTACCTAGACATACTTCATACCCACTATCTTTTGTTTTAAGTTTTTTTAAACTAAATAATTATGTATTGTTATCTTTTTTTTCTTTAGTTTCAGGCCAGTCAAATAAACTAAGTCTAGACAAATTATAGTCTGTAAATGTCTATAAATTTTTTATTAAAAATTTAGAACTATGTATTAATCAATAAGAATAAGTAAGTAATTTAACTTGTGGGTACTATGGGTGTAGGGTAGAGTGAGGCAGGGCCAAAAAAATTTTATGCCCATACGCACCCTTAATTCATGATGGGTATTACTATGTATCATCATATCTATATTTCTATTATCTTTTTACTTTTATGCCCGCTCTAAAGAGGGGAAAATGGGAGTTTGTAGGTCTCTTCCTGTAGAGAAAGAAGGAGAGGCATCCCCGGTGATCCTGGTGTTTCTGCTCCCCGCTGCCCTACTGCTTATGGCTGACGGTGGCTCCGGTCCGTCTTCTGGTGCCGATCGTCGCGAGGAGCACGGAGGTTCATCTCATCGGAAGAGGGAAAGTGCTTATGCTTGGACTGCTCTGACGCCGTCCCTTACTGAGATTGAAGGGCTGGAGCTCCAGTTTCGGACATCATTCAGCTTCCCACGGCGGTTATTGACAGGGAGACTGTGGACTGGGCTGCCTTCGGGGTGATTGTTCGCTCCCTGTCTCGCTGGGTTTCCCCTGATTCTATAGTTAGGGAATTTCGTTGGACTGGGATTGCGGGAAGGATTGAATCAATCTCCCTTGCCCACCGTACTATGCTGTTCAAATTTGAGTTTCCTGAGGCTAGAGACACTACTCTGCAGCGGCCCTGGGTTGTGAATGGGCAGCCGCTCGCTATGGAAGTCTAGAGACCAGACTTTGTCCCTGCGAATGATGCGGTGCGGCATGCTCTGCTCTGGATTCGGCTCCCTAATCTTCCTATGGAGTATTGGAATGAGGAAACCCTGTGTGCCATATTATCGGTTGCTGGTGAGTTCAAAGGGGCTGATGTCTTCATGAAGGAGAGACGAAGGGGAAGCTTCGCCCGTGCCTGTGTTCGGGTGGATTTGAGCTTGCCTCTGCATCCGAGGGCGCATTTCAGGGCTCATGGCTCCCCCTTTTGGCAACAATTTGCTTATGAGCATGTCGACTGCATCTGTGAGCACTGTGGTTCTCTTCACCTCACCAGAGTTTGCTTGTCTTCTTCGACGCAGGGATCCTCTGCAGCTGCCCCGCTTTACGGCCCATGGATGGCAGCGCTTCGCCACCGGATTCCTTCTTCTGGGGTGAATTTGAAGGGGAAGACTACTGATGTGGAGTCTTCTGGGAAGGTTAATTGTGCTAATCAGGGAGAGAAGGATGGTTGGGTGAAGCCGGGTAAGACCTCTCGGAGGAAAACTATGCCATCGCCTTCTTCTTCAAATGTTGCTTTCCTCTACACTGATCCACAGGAGTCTTTGTCACCGTGTCGGGAGCCTTCTCCTGTGCCGGTTACTGTAGCTCCTGTTACCTTGAAGGACTTGGCTCCTGGGGCTTCAGCGGGGGCTTCTTTGAAAGCTGCTTGCAATCCCAATCATAAGAAGGCCTCCAAGGATGGTAAGAAGGAAAAGATCTCAATTAAGAAAAAGGAGTTGCACAATCCTTCTGCTTCTGTGTTCCAATTTAAGGCTGCTTCTACTATAACTATGGAGGATGGTTCACATACTGCATCTGGTTCTCAGCTTGGTGTTAAAGGAAAAGTGGCTGCTAATCGTTTAGTCTTATTGGGTCGGATCGCTGGGTCGGACGTTCTAAGGCCCTGGATGATGCTAACCCAGTTTCTTTGAAAAGGGCCAGGGTGTGGAGGTCTCTGGGCCTAGTTTGGCCCCCAAGGCCGTGAATGATAAGGTCCGGGTGGCCCCTCTAGGGCCTTCAGTGGATGGTGCTCCTCCACTGCCTCGGGGCCCTATGAGCTTTGATACTCATGCTGCTGCCCTTTCTGCTTTGAAAGATGCTATAGAAGCATCCCCCTCTGGTTCTCAAGATGTCGGACCTCCTTCTTTGGCTCAGAATGATGTTGTTCCCATGGATTTAGTACAGCTGTCGGTTATTCATGATTCGGTAGACTGTCAGTTGCCGGATCAGGCTTCTGATCCGGGTGACCATGGTGGAGTCTAAGTTTCTTTGTTTCTCTTGTTTTATGAAGATCCTTATATGGAATGTTCGAGGATCTTTGAAACCTTCTTTCCGTTCCTCTTTTGGTAGGCTTTTGCAGATTCATCACTTTGATATTTGTGTTTTGTTGGAAACTCGCCTGTCGGATCCTTCTCTTCTGAGGTTTCGGCGGCGTATCTCCCGTATTTGGTCTTCTTATGCTGTTGAAGCTAATGGTCTATCTGGTGGTATTTTGGCTCTTTGGCGGAACCCCGCTATCCGCATTGATGCTTTTCATCATAATCAGCAGCAAGTGGCTCTGGTTATTTTTGAGGGTCTATCTCCGCCCTGGCTGCCGTTGGGTGTTTATGCTAGCACTGATTTTTGTCAGCGGCGCTGTCTTTGGTCGGAGATCCTCACTTTCTTAGACAAGGGTTTTCCTACTCTGGTTGCGGGTGATTTTAATTGTATTTTGGATGCTTCTGAGAAGCGTGGGGGACGTCGATTTGTGGATTCTCCGAGCTCCACGGAGTTTCGCTCCTTCATCTCTTCGGCAAGTCTTTTTGATCTGGGATTTTCGGAGCCGAAGTTTACTTGGTGTAATAACCGGAGTGGGTCTGCTCGGGTTTGGGAGCGGTTGGACCAGGCTTTGGCCTCCTCTTCTTGGATGCAGTCCTTTTCTTGTGCTACCACTTCCCATCTCTCGCGGATTGCATCTGACCATTGTCCCCACCTCATCTCTACTGAGCTATCTTCGCATAGGCGAGGGCCTTTCCATTTCGAGCAGTTTTGGACGCATTATTCTATGTCCCGGTCCTTAATCAGACATGTGTGGTGCATGCTAGTTAGAGGGAGTCCTACTTATCGTCTCTCTCGCCAATTAGAGCTCACTAAGAGGCATTTCTTATGATGGCATAGGACTGAGGTGGGTGATCTGTTACAGCAAGTACAGGCTGTGGAAGCTAATATCTCTTCTCTTCAGGCAAAGGAGGATGAGGAGGGTTTGCTATCAGAGAGTGATCTCCGGATTTTGAGGAGTTGCCTGTCCCTACACCATTCCTTGCTCCGGAATCAGGAGACCTTCTGGCGTCAGCGTTCCCGGGTTCAGTGGCTTCAGGATGGTGATTGTAACACCAGGTTCTATCACCAGGCCACTGTGGCTAGACGGGCGGCCAACCGGATTCGGCGTATTAGTGATGCTGATGGTAATATCTTCGAGGATGAGGGGGCTATTCGGGAGCAGATTTTTCAGTTCTTTCAGTCCGTTGGTCAGAGGATTCTGGCTCTGTCTCCCCTTTAATTACTGCTGTTAGGGATGCTAGGGTTTCAGATAGAGAAAATGGTCTTTTGACCTAGATGGTTCTTGCGGAGGAGATTTGTGCTGCGATCTGGACTCTGGGACCTAATAAAGCTCTGGGTCCTGATGGTTTTCCGCCTTTCTTTTTTCGCTACTTTTGGGATATTGTTGGGCAGGATGTTATTCTGGCCATTCAGTCTATTTTCTCTGCTCGATCTATGCCGCCTGGCTGGCAGAGGACCTTTCTTGCTTTGGTTCCTAAAAGGGAGAATACTCTGCTTCCTCAGCACTATAGGCCGATCAGTCTGTGCACTACTCTATATAAAGTTTGTGCCCATATTCTGGTCACTCGGTTGCAGGGGGTGATTCCCCGACTGATTTCTCGGGAGCAGGGGGCTTTCATCCGGGGGCATAGTATCTCTGATAATGCTCTTATTGCCCAGGAGTTTATGCATGACCTCCAGCGTGCCACTTGTTGTCGGGCCCTTATGGCTGTCCAGTTAGATATGGAACGAGCTTATGATCGGATAAGTTGGGTGTTTCTTCGCTGCACTCTGCGGGAGTTTGGTTTTGCTGATCCTTTCATTGAGTGGGTTATGGTTTGTGTCCAAAGGCTCACCTTCTCTATTATTATTAATGGTAGTCCTACGGAGTATTTCTCCTCTGTTGTTGGTCTCTGTCAGGGTTGCCTATTATCTCCGTTTCTGTTTGTTCTTTGTGCTGACGGTCTCTCTCGTGCTCTTAACCAGGCGGTTGGAGCTTCTCTTTTGCAGCCTTATATGCCAGGGCCTCAAGGACCTCCTCTCACTCATCTTCTCTTTGCTGACGATTGCATTCTGCTTAGTCATGCTTCTGTTCAGAATGCAGTCGCCTATTCTGATATCATTCTGGCTTATTGTCAGGCCTCAGGTCAACTGGTCAATCTGGATAAATCTATCCTCTGCTTCAGCCCTGCGACTCCTCCTCGCCGTCGTGATGCTATCTCCCAGCTGCTTGGTATCTCTTCTGTCATTGATCGCCTAGTCTACCTTGGTACCCCTATTTCGGGTCAGCGTCCCAGGCAGCAGGACTTTGGTGTCCTTGATCGTCGGATTGCGGCCCATTTGGATCGATGGTAGGTTTCGGGTCTTTCTATGATGGGGCGTATTACCCTTATCCATTCTATCCTGACATCGCTTCCTCTATATCTGTTGTCCAATGCTTTGATCCCATCTATTTGCCTTCGCCGGATTGAGAGATGTATACGGGACTTTCTCTGGGCATCTATGCAGGGGGGCTACGGCCTCCACCTTCTGGCTTGGGATATGGTCTGCTTGCCTACGGCGGAGGGTGGTCTCGGGATCCAGTCTTTGGTCCTCCGTCGTGAGGCTATTATTGCGAGGCATGCTTCCAGATTCCTATTGGATCCTCACTGTTTTTGGAGTTCAGTTATGCGCGGAAGATATGGTGGCTGGACTGCTGGCTCATCTGTCAGTATCCCTCGTGGATGTTCCTATCTCTGGCGTGCGATCTGTCTGGCTACCCCTGCTGTTATGTCTGATATCCATTGTACGATTGGGGATGGGACTTCGGTTCAGGTCATTCAGGATACATGGCTTGCTGATCTTCCTTTAGCTCGTTGGCCGACTTTTATCAGCATGGAAATTGAGCCCTCTTTGCTTGTTTCTTCATTGATCTGCCAAGAGAGTGTTGGTTGGAATGCTCCTGTGGTGTCTCAACTGTTTGGGACTGAGTTGGCTCGCAGGATTCTCACTACACCCCTTCCCCATTCAACGGGCCCGGATATTAGACTCTGGTGTTGATCCTGTCTTCTTCTTGCCTCCACTAGGGATCTGGTGGCACGTATCCATCCTCGGACTTCCGGCCTTGGTGATACTGCTTGGATTTGGCGTTTGCCTGTTCACCCCAGGATTCAACTCTTTTTATGGAAGCTCAAGTGGGATCGTCTGCCTACCTGTTCCCTTCTCGCTGAACGTGGTCTCGCTATATTGCCTCTCTGTCCGATATGTGGTATGCAGGTCGAATCTGTTGAGCATGTTATATTCCTGTGTCCTCGTGCTTCTCAGACTTGGCAGCTGTTTCATTTTACCCCTTGGCTGTCGGAGGAGGGATCTATCCGGTTGTCTTTCCTGCAGACTATCCGGTCGGTCATCTGTCGTGGACCCTGCTTTCAGGGTGTATCTTCTGCCTACTTGGCTTATTATATCTGGCTGGCTCGGAATCAGATTGTTTTTGCTGAGGAGGTAGCCTCACCTTAGGTGATTATCCACCGTGCTCTCTTTCATGCTAAGGAGTACTCTCACTATTATTTTGGTATTCACAATGTCGGGCCTAGCCTCTGGGACTCCCATGCTGCTTCGGCAGCGCTCCGTTCTACGGTATTTATCTCTTGGGAGCCCCCACCCCTGGGTTTCATCAAAGTGAATTTTGATGGTTTTGTTTCCGATCGTTCAGCTGGCTCAGGGTTTATCATCCGTGGGCCTGAGGTTCAGTTACTTGCGGCTGGAGGTCACATCTCCATTGACGTTTCGGTCCCTATGGCTGAACTCCAGGCTGCTTGAGCTGCTATCAGTTACGTTGTTCGTCACTTGGGCTGTCGTCGGTTGATCGTCGAGGGAGATTCGATTACGATTATCCGGTGGATTAGGCAGGAAGGGGATTATTCTTCTGCTCTGAATCCCTTGATTAGAGATATCATTGCTTGTCTTCAGACTACTTATGTTTTTGAGATTCGGCATATTTTTCGTGAAGCCAATGCTGCCACTGATTGGGTTGCGTCCACTGTTGCCTGTTATCCCAGTCAGTGGGTTTTGCATCCTGGGGTCCCCTGCCCTGTTTTTTTGCAGCAGATTTTGTATTCAGATCTTTTGGGCTTGACTCACGCCAGAGTGGTGTGATCGCCCGCTTGTAACAAAAAAAAAAAAGAGAGGGGAAAATGAATACCAGCAAATTTGAGGAAAATTGGCCAACGGTACTACTGGGTTCTTCGTTGAACATGGTCGGTTTTGGCTATTGTTCTGAGTGCTGGGCATTCAGTAATATGTACTAGTGAAAGCCATATTGGCATCAAGCTTTACGAATCCTGAAGCCCATCAAAGCATACACCGTGAGGATGAAAAATTTATTTTCTATTGCATGGCATTTGATATATAGCTGGGAAATGTCTTGCTGTACCAGATATGATGCAGTAGGAGCTATACTACGCTCGATGATTAGTTCATGATGCATGCATACGTATATGCTAAGAATAGAAAAGATATTTTTGCTTTTGATATATATATATATATATATATATACACCATGCACTAAAAGTCAATGCCTGCGGGCTGCATCATTTTGGTGCACAAACACTTTTTCTATATTGTTGTAGATCATGTTTTGTATCAAAATAAGCCCACGAGAACGCTCGACTGGCAACAACATAGTGCATGGGCTAAGCCCATTAGTACCTTCCAAACTCTTACCTCGGCGTTACTAGTGTGCTTATGGAAGACTCTCCACGTGCTCCACGTGTAACGCTAGAGTCCAGCAAATGGATGTATATGCAAGAAATCCGAAAATTTTTTTGGGACCAAAAGTTTAAATTTTAATGTATAAGACTTTTTTTCTAAACCCAAATATGCTTGTGGTAGCTGATAGAATGGAAATAATAAACTTATCACTCTACCAATTAGCCCAAGTATCTATGTCCAGTGACACATCAACTATTACATGATATTAAAAATATTTATGTTAAGGTAATAGACTATTTTATTAATTTTAATTAATCTCATATCAAAACTGCAATGAAATGTTAAACCGTGGCATCTATAGGTTTGAACCCTAAAGTATATTTTATATTATTTTATTTTATTCTTGATGTGAGAGGATGTGGTGATAATTCTTATTAACTCATCATTTAGCTATTGTTTTGTTATAATGGTCATTAAATAATGAAAGCAATATATATGTTTTATTATTTTGATCTTATACTTACTTAATATAATTTTTTGAATTTATATTTCTACTGAATATATATATACATATGGGAAGGTATACATAAAGTAATGCAAGAAATACCATAAAGAAAAAAGATATATTTGAGAGGAGATTTTAATGGACATATAGATAAACAGAAGGATGAATATGAAATGGTATGTTGGCCCAGATGGCAACCCAAAAGGGGGGATGAATTGGGTTCTTAAAAATTTTACACTTAAAAATAATTACACAAAATAAATGTGCACAAGTGAAGTGATGCAATAAATGCTAAGTACAATATATATGAAGAGAGAGAAAAAGATAAGCATACAAACACACAAGATTTATAATGGTTCGGTGTTAGCTACACCTATGTCCACTCCCAAGCAACTCTTGGGTCCACACTATAATCACCCTGATTACAGCTGAGTCGTTTTGCAAGATCATAACTTGAACTTGTTGTTTTACACCAGGGTCACAACGAACCCAGCCGATTTTCACAGGTTCACCAGCACAAAACCTAACTCAAGCTAATATTAGCTTGCCCGATATCAACAACCTCAACTGATTCAATCCCCTAATTGAATCAAAGAACAAACAATTCAAATATATGTTTACAGCAAATTAAAGCTCCTCAAATGAGCAAATAAACAATATGAATAAAATGAGAATAGAAAAGCTTGTTTTGAAGCAATGTGAAGTTGAGATTTTCTTCTTTTCTTCTTCTCTTCTGAATGGACTATCAAAGCTTGAACTCCGATTCTTGAACAAGACTCGGTGAAGAGAAAGTTGAAGATTTAGGGCTCTTGCTTTTCTTCTTCAAATTAATGGAAATCCTTCGGATTTGATCTTGAAAGGATTTTGGATTTCTCTTCTATCTCTTTTCAACCGATAGGCTTGGACACAGAGATTTTTCTTTTTAAAAAAACTTCTCAATTTTTCTCTTTTTCTTTCCATTTTTCTCTCTATATTTTAAACGGTCAGAATCCCTATTTATAGATTTTCTTAATCCATGATTTGGTGAGAAAGAGCCGTTGAAAATGTACTTGGATTAGTTCCTCACGCAAAAAAAATAGAGTCGTTGAAGAGTAGGTGGAAAAATGTGATCGTTGGAGCTAATTCTGACAGATTTGAAAATCAACTTTGACAGATTGGAGTCGGCTCCAACTTTTCAGGTGTCGGCTCTAAGTCGGATTTTCAAAAATAGTAATAAAGAGTTCATCGTGGAGTCGGCTCCGAGATTCTGTGGTGTTGACACATCACGAGCTGGAGTCGGCTCTAATCTTCGAGGTGTCGGCTCTAACAATATTCCGAAAAATAGTCTCTGTTCTCATGTTAGAGTCGGCTCTAAATTTTCAGGTGTCGGCTCTAAAATTTGAAGCAGAAAATAGTTCTCTGTATCTCAGATTAAAGTCGGCTCTAACATTCCATGTGTCGACTCTAAACCGTGCCAAAAGTTTTAAACTGTTTCGATACGCTCTAGAGTCGCTCTAATTACTATAGGTGTTGGCTCCAAGTTCTGAACTTTGACATATACCATTAAAAAATTGATTCAAACTTATTTTTATATATATTTGAATATTTAACCATTCTAAATTCATGAAACACTTATCAATTTCATTAGTACCATAAGAAATATACTCATGGCTTTTGTTAATCATTAAAATAAATAAGTGGGTCAACAATCTCTCCCTTTTTGATGATGATAAAAACATTGAGTATATGCATAATCAATTAATGCATAATTGTCAAAATATGTAAATTCAAGGTTAAGCTCCCCCTTAATGAGGTAGCTCCCCCTATGTGTGTGCATATTATAATTATTCTAAGTTCATTCATTCTTTTTCCTCATGCATATTTTAATTCCATTTACCATTATTTTCATTTAACATAGCTCCATGCATATATAATTACATACAGTCTTTAATTGCCCCATGCATATACATAAATACTCTTTCTTCCCTTTTTTTGTTATCAACAAAAGGTTAAGAAGAGGGTGCATATCAACATCAAACGCAAGAATTGAGTAACTCAAGGTTCAAAATTCAAGTAACAAGATTGACTTTATATATCATTCATTGAGTACAAAGTCATTACATTAGAATATTCATTAAGTCATTACAAAATACATCACTACAACATTCATATAATTCACTACAAATACATCAAAGCATCAAAATACATCTTTTATCCTAGTTACACACTAAAAAACTAAAGAAAGCTTGAAATTGACAAGATTGAATTGGCATGACTTTGATCATCTCAAAATCCTTTTAAGTTCTTCTAAGATCTGCCCCATCCCTTTTCTTGAATCTTCATGAAGTCATTCAACATTTTTTCAACCAATGCAGCAGCAATTGTAACTTTCTCTTGAAGTTCTGCATTGTATTTAGAGTGGTATCTGAGTCACCTCCTATGTCCTTGATTTTATCAAATAGCAGCATTAAATCAGTCTTCAAGGCATCTAAAGATGAGCTTAATGACGACTCAATCCCACTAACTTTTTCTTCCAATGAAATATAAAGCTACCTTATCCCCAATAGTTGGCTTTCAACTTCATTCTTCATCTTGATTTCATGATATGCAAATAATGCTTTAAGTTGTTCTAATTGTCTCACAGAAAATTCAGAGGATACTTGAGTGGGGGCTGTTGCTGGCACTGCTGGAGGTGCTGAACTGCTAGGACCTGGCGAAGAATGTCTCACTGATGGTCCTACCTCTGAGGGACCAGGGGCTGCAGTCTCCACCTCAGCTGCCCTATCATCTATATGCCCTTTTCTTTCCCAATGGCCATTCACTTTCAAGAAGCCCATACAGTGTAGAGTTGCATACTTGTAGTAGTCCGTATGTCTCAGATTCTTCATAGGCTCATTGTCTAAAATATTCACTCCTTAACTTTGAAATGCCATTGTTAAAATCATTCCATAAGGCAATGTAAATCTTTTCTTACTACCCACCTCGGCCATGTATCCAATCATCATACCAGCTAGGTTAATAGGTTGACCAGTCACAACACAGTCCATGAAAACTATGTCTCTCTCGGATACATATTCAAACCTTCCAGTTTTAGGAAATAGGATTCTACCGCATATGTTGTGCAAAAGCCTCAGTTCTAATGGTAATTGATTTGCCCTAACTTCCTCAAATTCTGTCACATCTCTACCAAGAATTCTAGACAGGGCTTCACCTCTCTCACTGTGAGAGTTAGCAATCAAACCAATAACCGGTATTTCCAACAAATTTCCTAAAATCTCCAAAGTCAAATGGATTGTTGTTCCTCTAACATGACTGAAAAAACCTCCATCTCCTCTTGTTAAATTATGATAAAAATCCTTCACAAGAGCTAGGTAGGTGGGAACATTCAAAGAACATACCTTTTCCCAACCCATCTCCTTGAGTTGTCTTCCTAGGGTGAAACCTTCCGCTTCAAAGAAACTAAAATCAACTTTCCTTCCCATTGTAATAACCTTTCCGGCTAGGAGATCTATTTGGGAAGAAGATGGACTAGGAATAGCACTTGGAATAGAGGATGATGAGGTAGAGGATGAGCTAGGTGACCGCTGTCTCACCGGACGCCTCGACGTTCTTCTTCCCATAGTCACAGTTGCTCCAAAGGCTGATGCACGGCGCTTGGGTATCATTGAATTCTAGAAAAGGATGAATTAGAGGGATTCTTAGTTTTGGGATGAGTGGAGAAGGTTTTGGAAGAGATTGGAGTCGATTTGAAATGAAGAGGTATCGACTCTGCCCTAATAAAGTCAACTTGGGACCACAAGGTGTCGGCTCCCGCAAATTGAGGTGTCGACTCCAAGTCGCTAACATAGTCAGCGCTCGAAATAGAGTTGGCTCCGCAAAGGCAGGTGTCGGCTCCAAAATCACAGACATAGAGCTTACAGAATTAGAGTCGACTCCACTAATAGTGGTGTCGGCTCCAAGACAGTTTCAGAAAAAAAAAAAAAAAAGAGTGTTTCAAAGAATATGAAACTTATCAAAAGTCATCAAATTTTGGATAAATCATCCTTAGAATGTGGTGAATCAAGGGGTTCAAATATCTAGATAAATTTTTCTTAGAAAAAAAATCAAGAAAATGATTGAATTCTAGATAGTCATTCTTAAGTGATTTGAAATCATTCTGATGGATCACAGACTCCTAATTCTCCTCTAAGATAGCAAAATCTCTCTTCACTTAAGGGTTTTGTAAATATGTCAGGTAATTGTTCATCAGTATATACATAATCAAGACAAACATCATTATTAGCTACATATTCTCTAATGAAATGATGTCTTATTTCAATGTGCTTAGTTCTTGAATGTTGAATAGGATTTTTAGTCAAATTTATTGCACTAGTGTTGTTACATCTAATTGATGTTTTATCAGGTGTTATACCATAATCTTCAAGTTATCGCTTAATCCAAAGGATTTGAGTACAGCAACTTCCAGCTGCAACATATTCAGCTTCAGCAGTTGATAATGCAACCAAATTTTACTTTTTGCTAAACCAAGAGATTAAGTTACTACCTAAAAATTGACATGCACCACTTGTACTTTTCTATCTAATTTACAACCAGCAAAATCAGAATAAGAATATGCAATTAAATTTAATGTTGAGTCTCTAGAGTATCATAATCCTACATTTTTAGTTCCATTTAAATATCTGAGAATTCTTTTTACAGCAATTATGTGAGATTCTTTAGGTTCAGACTGATATCTAGCACATAAGCATACAACAAACATAATATTAGGTCTACTTGCTATTAAGTAAAGTAGAGAACCAATCATACCTCTATAATATTTTTGATCAATTTGCTTACCATCTTCATCTTTATCGAGTTTGCATAAAGGACTCATAGGAGTTCCAAGAGGTTTAACTGATTTCATACCAAACTTCTTGAGAATTTCTTTGGTGTACTTTGTTTGGTTGATGAAAATGTCCTCTCTTTCTTGTTTGATTTGAAGTCCAAGGAAAAAGTTAAGTTCTCCCATTATGCTCATCTCAAATTCACCCTGCATTAACTTTGCAAATTCTTGACAAAAAAGATTGTTAGTAGCACCGAATACAATGTCATCTACATAGATTTGTACTACCAATAAGTCTTTATCTTTTCTTTTCAAAAACAGGGTTTTATCGATATTTCCTCTAGAAAAATTATTTTCAATTAGAAATTTACTTAGTCTATCATACCAAGCTCTAGGTGCTTGTTTTAAACCGTAAAGTACTTTGTATAGTTTAAAAACATGATTTGGAAATTCATGATCTTTAAAACCAGGTGGTTATTCAACAAAAACTTTGTCATTTATAAAACCATTTAAAAATGCACTTTTCACATCCATTTGAAATAAGTCGATGTTCATATGACATACAAATGTAAGTAATAATCTAATTGCTTCTAATCTAGCAATAGGTGCAAAAGTTTCATCAAAATCAATTCCTTCCTTCTGATTATATCTTTTTGTAACTAGTCTAGCTTTATTTCTAATAACAATACCATTTTTATCTAATTTATTTCTAAATACCCATTTAGATCCTATAACAGGATGATCTTTGGGTCTATCAACTAGGGTCCATACTTTATTCCTAGTAAATTGATTTAATTCTTCTTGCATAGCTAACATCCAATTACTATCTTTTTTGGCTTCCTCAATAGTCTTTAGTTCTATATGAGATACAAATGCAAAATAATTATTGATATTTCTCATTGAAGATCTAGTTCTTACACCTTGAGATTGATCGCCTATGATTAAGTCCTTTGGATGACCATAAGCATATCTTCAATCTCTAGGTAGATCTACATCATTACGAGTAGCATCAATACCATCATCCTTAGGTGAGTCATCATCCTTAACCTCTGGTTCATGGTCTGAAGATACATTCAATTTTTTAATATCTTTCAAGCAAATTTGTATCTTTCTCATCATCTATCTTTTTAGAACTTGATGCTAAAGACTCATCAAATACTACATGAATTGACTCTTCTACAATTAAATACTTTTTATTAAATACTCTATAAGCTTTGCTAGAAGTGGAATATCCTAAGAAGATACTTTCATCAGATTTTGCATCAAACTTTTCAAGATTGTCTTTACCATTATTATGAATGAAATATTGACAACCAAATGCATGAAAATAACTAATGTTAGGTTTTCTATTATGCCATAATTCATAGGGAGTTTTCTCAAGAATTGGTCTAATTAAGGCTCTATTTAGGATGTAACATGCTGTGTTTATGGCTTCCACCCAGAAATACTTTGGGAGTTAGCTTCACATAGCATGGTACGGGCCATGTCTTCTAGAGTTCTATTTTTCCTTTCTACAACTCCATTTTGTTGAGGTGTTTTAGGTGCAGAGAAGTTATGATGAATACCATTTTCAATACAAAAATTTTTAAATAAATAATTTTCAAATTCAGTTCCATGATCACTTCTAAATGACACTATGGTGGTATTTTTCTTATTGTGACTTTCTTGAAGAATTTCAGAAATATAGAGAAAGTCTCATCTTTGTGAACTAAAAATAATACCCAAGTGAATCTAGAGTAATCATCTACTATCACATGACCATATTTTTTTCCTCGTAGACTAGTGGTTCTAGTAGGTCCAAAGAGGTCCATATGTAGTAGCTCGAGTGGCCTAGTAGTGAAAACAATGTTTTTAGATTTGAAAGAGTTCCTAGTTTGTTTTCCAAATTGACATACATCACAAATTTTATTATTTTTAAAATTTAATTTTGGAAGTCCTTTAACTAAATCCATTCTAAATAATTTTGAAATTAAGTGTGTGCTTGCATGACCTAATATATGATGTCATAGCCATCCAATTTCATTTACCTTAGCATTATCAGCAATTAAGCAATGGTTACTAGTAGACAAATTATCTAAATCAATTAAGTATACATTGCCATTCCTATTTTCAATAAATATAATGTTATTGTCAATGGGATTTGATACAGTGCAAATAGAAGCTTTAAAAGAAACTTTGAAACCTTTATCATAAAGTTGGCAAATACTAATTAAATTATGCTTTAATCCATCTACATATAAAACATTTTCAATAAAAGTGGATGGAGTGATTTGAATTTTACCAAAGCCCATGATTTGACCTTTGCCATTATCTCCAAAAGTTACAACTCCTCCTCTTTTAGCTTCAAGGGTGATGAATTGTTCCTTGTCACCCGTTATGTGTCTTGAGCAGCTACTATCAAGATACCACTTTCTTTTGATCCTTTGGCCGCAAGACACTCCTGCAAGGCAATCAAATCTTTTATTTAGGTACCTAAGCCTTCTTGGATCCTTCATGATTAGTAGCAATAAACATTGTTCCTTTTGGAACCTATATTTTCTTACCTTTATGATTTAAATTCTTATGAGACATTTTGAAATTACATTCATAAGATTTAAGTCCCTTTTTACTACAATGATAACATGATATATCATTTTTGATTGGTTTCTTTATGAAGAAATTATTGACACATTTTTGTTTTATACGTGGTCTATATCCTAAACCAGCTTTGTCAAATACAGCTCTTTGATTATTCAAAAGTAGATTAAGCTTTTCTGAGCTATTTGTAAATTTATCAATAATGTTCTTATATTTTTCAACTTCTTTCTTTAAATTAAGATTTTCAATAGAAATTGATTCTTTTTCTTTTAATATGTCTTCCTTTTCAGATTTTAAATTTTTAATTTCAAGAACTAGTTCATTTTTCTTTTTGAGAAGATCTAAGTTTTTAGTTTTTAGAGTTTTGTTTTTGGTTCTCAAAATCTTGAAAACACTAATTAATTCATTAAAAGCATCATATAATTCATCAAAAGTAAAATCATCATATTGAGGGTTTCAGAATTTACCTCATTTTTATCATTTGCCATGAAGAATATATTGGCAATCTCTTTTTGATCCTCTTCAGATGAAGATTTCTCACTGTCACTCCAAGTTGCAACATAGGCTTTCTTCTTCTTTTTGTATCTCTTCTTAAGTTGAGGACATTCTGATCTGAAATGTCCCAGTTTTTTGCATTCATAACATATCAAGGGATCCTTTTCCTTGTCATTTTCTTTTTCTTTTTCTTCTTCCATTTTAATACCAGGTTTTCTCTTGTGGAAGGGTCTCCTTCTTTGCATGAATTTTCTGAATTTCTTTGCAAGAAGAGTGGTTTCATCATCTTCTTCATCTTCTTCACTGCTGCTCTTTTCATTTTCTGCAGCTTTGAGTGCTATTTTTCTTTTCTTTTTCACATCTTCCTCATGATGTTGCTTCATCGTAAGCTCATGGGTCATAAGGGATCCAAGTAGCTCCTCCAAAGGTAGAATATTCAAGTCTTTGGCTTCTTGGATTGCTGTCACTTTAGCTTCTTATGTTTTTGGAAGAGACCTAAGAATTTTTTGCACTAATTCAGAGTTAGTATAAGTCTTATCAAGACTTTTTAATCCATTTACTATATCAGTAAATCTAGTATACATGCATGTGATTGATTCATTTTGTTCCATACTGAAAAGTTCATATTTATGCACCAAAATGTTAATTTTGGATTCTTTAACTTGGTTGGTACCCTCATGAGTAACTTCCAACCTATCCCATATTTCTTTGGCTGAGATGCAAGTGGATATTCTATTGAATTCATTTGCATCCAAAGAATAGTATAGGATATTCATGGCCTTGGCATTGAGCTGAGCCATTTTTCTATCATTTTTATTCCAATCCCTTTCGGGCTTAGGAACAATAGATCCGTCTACTATGTGTGTGAGAGTGCTAGAACCATTGATAATGACACTCCATAATTCATAGTCTAAAGCTTGAATAAAAATTCTCATTCTAGCTTTCTAATATAAATAGTTTGTGCCACTAAACAAAGGTGGTCGGTTTGTGGATTGACCTTCAGAAAAAGATGATCCAGCTTGAGCTGCCATTTGAATCTTTAGCTCTTATTGTTAGATCAAGACGAAATGAGTACTTGCTCTGATACCAATTATTGGCCCAGATGGCAACCCAAGAGGGGGGTGAATTGGGTTCTTAAAAATTTTATACTTAAAATAATTACACAAGATAAATGTGCACAAGTGAAGTGATGCAATAAATGCTAAGCACAATATATATGAAGAGAGAGAGAAAAAGATAAGCACGACAAACACACAAGATTTATAGTGGTTCAGTGTTAGCTACACCTACGTTCACTCCCAAGCAACTCTTGGGTCCACACTATAATCACCTTGATTATAGCTGAGTCGTTTTGCAAGATCACAACTCGAACTTGTTATTTTATACTGGGGTCATAACAAACCCAGTCGGTTTTTACAGGTTCACCAGCACAAAACCTAACTCAAGCCTTAGCTTGCCCAAGGTCAACAACCTCAACTAATTCAATCCCCTGATTGAATCAGAGAACAAACAATTCAAATATATGTTTACAGCAAATTAAAAGCTCCTCAAATGAGCAAATAAATAATATGAATAAAATGAGAATAGAAAAGCCTATTTTGAAGCAATGTAAGTTGAGCTTTTCTTTTTTTCTTCTTTTCCTCTTCTCTTCTGAATGGACTATCAAAGCTTGAACTTCGATTCTTGAATAAGACTCGGTGAAGAGAAGGTTGAAGATTTAGGGCTCTTGCTTTTCTTCTTCAAATTGATAGAAATCCTTTGGATTTGTCTTGAAAGGATTTTGGATTTCTCTTCTATCTCTTTTCAACTGATAGGCTTGGACACAGAGATTTTTCTTTTTGAAAAAACTTCTCAATTTTTCTTTTTTTCTTTCCATTTTTCTCTCTATATTTTTGAACGATCGGAAACCCTATTTATAAATTTTCTTAATCCATGATTTGGTGAGAAATAACCATTGAAAATGTACTTGGATTAGTTCCTCACGCAAAGAAATAGAGTCGTTGAAGAGTAGATGGAAAAATGTGACCGTTGGAGCTGATTCTGACAGATTTAAAAATTGACTCTGACAAGTTGGAGTCGGCTTCAACTTTTCAAGTGTCGGCTCTAAGTTGGGTTTCTAAAAATAGTAATAAAGAGTTCGTTGTAGAGTCGGCTCCGAGATTCCATGGTGTCGACACATCGCGAGCTGGAGTCGGCTCTAATCTCTGAGTTATCGGCTCTAACAATATTTCAAAAAATGTAGTCTATGTTCTCAGGTTAGAGTTGGCTCTAAATTTTTAGGTGTCGGCTCTAAAATCTAAAACAAAAAACAGTTCTATGTATCTCAGGTTAGAGTCGGCTCTAACTTTCTAGATGTCGACTCTAAACCATGCCAAAAGTTTTAAAATGTTCCGATACGCTCTGGAGTCGGCTCTAATTACTATGGGTGTCGGCTCTAAGTTCTGAATTTTGACATATACCATTAAAAAATTGATTCAAACTTATTTTTATATAATATTTGAATATAACCTTTTTAAATTCCTGAAATACTTATCAATTTCATTAGCATCATAAGAAATATACTCATGGCTTTTGTTAATCATCAAAATCAATAAGTAGGTCAACATGGTACATGGTGGATATGAATTTTGAGATAGGAATGAAGTCGGCGTGAGCTTATTGATTTTGCAGTGGCATAGAGGGATTAAGCTAATGATTCAACAATAAAATTATGGGAGAGAATAATAGAAAATTGAATAAGTGCTGAAACTTTGGTGATAAATAATCAATTTAGATTTATGACTGGAAGATTGACCATGGAAGTTATTTATTTATTAAGAAGATTGTTGAAGAGGTATAGGAAAAAGAAAAGAAGACCTTCATATGGTATTTATTGATTTAGAGAAAGCATATGATAGAGTACCTAGAGAAATAATATGGTGGGTTTTAGAGAAAAAAGGAGTTATTAAAAGATATATAGAATTATAAAAGATATGTATGATAGAGCAATAACTATTGTTAAAACAATAATAGGGGAAACTAGTGACTTTTCAATTGTTGTAGGTTTACATCAAGGATCTGCTTTAAGTCTATATCTTTTTATTAATTATGGATAAATTAATCAAATATATTCAAAATGATATCCCTTGGTGTATGTTTTGCATATGATATAGTATTGATTGATGAAACTAAATCTGGAGTAAATGCTAAGTTAGAGATTTGAAGAAAGACTTTAGAATCTAAAAGTTTTAAGATTAGTAGAATTAAAAATGAATACATGAAATATAATTTTAGTGGGAGTAGAAATACAAATGAAAAACAATAAAGATTGCAAGCCAAGAGATATGAATGAGTGGAAAATTTAAGTATTTGAGATCAATTATCCAACAAGAAGGAGAAATAGGTGAAGATGTGAATTATAGAGTTAAAGCAAGATGGATTAAGTGGAGGAGTGATTCGGAAGTATTATATGATCGATACATCCCATTAAAATTAAAAGAAAAATTCTATAAAACTACTATTAGGCTAGCTATGCTATATGGAACAGAGTATTGGGTAATATTGAAACATGTGAATAAATTAAGTGTGACAGAAATGCGCATGTTAGATGGATATATGTGGTAAAACTTTAAAAGATAAAATTAGAAATAAACATATAAGAGAAATGATAGAACTAACCCCAATTGAAGATAAAATGAGAGAAAATCGATTGCGATGGTTTGGACATATAATATAGACCTTTAGTTGCTTCAATTAGAAAGAGTGATCTTTTAACAATTCATAGTAAGAATAGAGGTAAAGGTAGACCTAAACTAATATGGATAGAAATTATTGCCGCAGAAATCCGTTCTCCGACTCGGGTGCGCTTCCGGCTTCGGGTCCGAACTCTGATCTCGACGTCCGGGGTAGAACCTGTAAGACAGTCCGCACTCGCAAAGGATTTCCTTGGGGTTGTTCTCTACGGGGAACCCTCCGACACTCAAGTCAGTGGAGATTCACATCAGGCAGATGTGAGAAAAAGACTTTTCATAGAAGAATCTTCCTCCAAGCTCTCAATCGGAGCTCTAATGGAGTAAATGATTCCGTAAAGCCAAGTGAATGTGTAAGGTGATTCATGCGTACCTGAGAGGTTGAATTGCTGTAGTATTTATAGAGGATCACCTGATCCCTGGGCGCGTCGTGGGGGCCGAAAGTTGTTATGATTTGAAACGGATTCGAATCGAGTTTATTGCGAGATCAGTAGGATCTGTATCTTGTCAGTTAGAGGATCGGCGGCTAGGAGAGTTGGCTGATGCCGTGGGATTCCATAATTGCGTAGGCTCTAGGCCACTCCTGGGTATGATTCTCTGTTTGAAATCTTATTCTGTTTCAGCGAATAGGGATCTCCCATACCGAATTCTGCAGAGGCATTTTGAGTGCTTCGGTTTGGCTGAGGCAGAGGACAATTTGGTTTTTCGAGGCATAAAGGCTGCTCGAGTTACTGAGATATAATCATGGTTCGTGATGCCGAGGTATTGATACCTCGGGCTACAGAGATATAATCATGGCTCGTATCGCCGAGGTATGGATACCTCGGCTTACTGAGAAATAATCATGGCTCGTATCGCCGAGGTATGGATACCTCGGCTTACCGAGAAATAAGAATGGTTCGGGTTACTGGGGCAATCCGACCTTGTTAAAGGCGATTGATCTTCGCTACATGGTGGCTATGACAGCTGGCTAGCGAGATGTTGGGATTGGACCTGACCTAATTATTGATGTGTACAGGCCTTAATGTAATGATAATTTTACCCCTCATCACATGTCCCCCACTCCCTAGTCCGAAGTGTAAATTCGGATATAGGGATTAGAATTTCAGAATAACCCCATTCAGGGGAATCCGATCGGTCAGGTAATGATAACTTCATAAACGACAAATTGTCGTCTCGTCATCATTTTTTGTCGTGGCTCGAGAAAAAGACATCTAGTTTATCGCAAGCTGTGATTGTGGGAGCTCCATGTGGTGGGACTCCTTTATTTCTGGCACCCATATCGAAATTTTCCAGCGTTTGGGGGTTTCTTTTTGGATTTGCTATTTAAAGAAGGCTAGGGCGATGTTCCTTCTGCAACGCCTCCTTCATCCATGCCATAGAGATTTTTTCCTCTTTTTTGAGCCCCTATTCGTTTGTTTGCGTTTTACCCCCCATTCAACTAATATGAGTGGTCCAGGCGATATTGCCTTTGAGGTAACCCTAGACGATTTGGATAGGGTCAGTCGCCATTACAGAGTTCCTCTGAATGTAGCCTTTTTTCTTTTTTCCGCATTATTTTGAGGATATTTAGTTCGAAGGAGTCCGACAGATCGAAGGGAGTCTGATCATAAGATGGGGGCGCCTCTCGAGCGCCTCGTTGCTATTTATTGATCCTCCTCGGCAAGGGGGCACAACTCTTCATTTCCTACGAGCACCTACTGAGGCGGTGACGCATGGTGAGTTTCCGCGATAGTTACGTTGGAGTTAATAGCTCGGGTGATCGAAATACCCGCCAGAAGTAGTTTAAATACGGATGGGGGGATGCCATCGTTAATCGCTTCTCCTGTTGACCTTCCAAAATTTAGGATAGTAGGATGGCTTCTGAAATGAAGTGGGGTCTACTGGGGCGCCAGATAATGGCGATAATGGCCACGGGAGGCAGGCCCCTCCACGAGGGGGCCCCCACCGGAGCCGTGCTCCGGTAACTATCGATAGGGAGGATCTATTGTTGATGCTCGCGGAGCATGATCGACTTCGGAAGATGGTCGAAGAATACTTGGCCATCTCCATGAGGGAGCACGAGCTTCTTAGTTGGATCAACAGTCAGCTAGAAGGGCAAGTAGTGACTCTCCAGCAACAAATCCCTATTCTTACCGCCGAGCTAAGTTTGCGGCGTGGGGAGAGCTTGGCAATGCCCGGTGGAGACGATAAGCCCCATTGAGGGATCATGTGTCTTTTCTTTTATTTTTGTTTTTCCTTTTATGATGAATAAAAAAAAATTTTGCAACTTTTGTGTTCGCTATCATCTTCGAAACGTTCGTTCTCATCATGTGAGACTTACAAACGAACCACCCCCTCCTGGGGGATCTCTGGTGATCTTATCGAGACTAAGGTACGGTTTTCCCATTTTAGCCGAGGTAAGGGAAACTCATAAGTTCCAGTCGGAGTGTAGTATATCACTCAGTTTTGCCAAAGCATAAGGAGCGTCCCGTTAGTGTTGGGGCGAGAATAGCTATCTTAGTTTGGACCGAGGAACAAGGGAACGTTCGGTTTTTACCGAATCAAAAAGAGATACCTCGGTTTTTTTCGAAGTAAGGAGACTATCTCGGCTTTGAGTTGAAGCAAAAAGCAACGTCTCGGTTTAGGCCGAAACATAACGGGTGGTTCGGCTTCGGACTGAAGTAGAAGATATCGGCGTGTCTTTACTGAGGAGTACTTGGCTTCTGTGCCTTTTTATTACTCTACCAGCGTCTTATCTTTTTCAAGGCGAGTTGGCTTTACATGGGTGACAAGCATCCGATTTTCATTGGGAGACATCTCTTCCAGTGGGGATTTCTCAGGCTCGTCCATATCTCGGAGATCTGCATGCGGTTTCTCCGCATTTAAGGCTCCCGATTTGAGATCATGGGAGATCTTCTGCCTTCCATAATGACCTAAGGGGTGCACTTGGCGCGCTCTGAAAGGCGCTCTTTTATCCTAAACCACCACGTGGTAGCGTGGCCAGGGCATTTGAATCCCGGGGCTTTCTACTTTAATGACTGCTCCTGGTCTGTTTGCCTATAAAATGGGGAGAGCGGGCCACGTTAGGCTATCTCCCAAGGCCCTTTCTTTCCGTGGCTTGCAAAGGCTTCCATGGCGTCCGCTTCATTGAAGTTGAGAGTGGAGAGATTGAGCTTTCCTTTTGAAAGCTGGTACACTCCAGATAGCTGGGGTGATGAAGAAGCTGCTGAAGAACGAGCAGTCCTCAAAGGAGAAATTCTTGGAGGTCATATGAAGAGCGCACGGGAGGCCCGCAGAAGTCATATGGGGAGTGCACGTATGCGCTTCCTATGTGTCCTTTGTGGTTCGCCATGGGGACAATAGGAAATGTACGACATACGTACCCTCCATGGCTTATGTGAATTTCACCTCCTCCCTCAGCTAGAATTCCTCGATTCATTCGCCTAAGGAATCTTCTGCCATGTGAGGAGGGAGGAAGGATGTGTGGGTCTGCTGGTTCCCTGCCTATGTGCTTGGGCAGTGGCTAGTAGACCAGCATCCTACCCGAAGGGGAGGCATCTTCGGCATCGGCATCCACAAGTTCTTAGCCCATTTATGATCTCTTAGTTCATTCAGGGGGCTCGTGGATGGCCGGTTTTGTTCTTTGGGATTAACCAGTGGCTTATCAGAGCCTGTTTGGTTTCTCTGAATTCTGGGGTCTGATGTAAAGACATCGTTTATCGACCGAAGCCGCTCAACCGAGTCTTTTATTTTACTTGTATTTCATGTGCTCTGACGCACTTGTAATGCCTCTTGAGAGGTTATATTCCTCATCGATTAACGGAATAAAGAAAAAAATTTTTGTTCTTTCTTTTTTCAAATGCCTGCTTTTTTCCTTCTAGCATGACTATGCAGTCTTGTCCGTTTTAGGCTTACCGAGTCATGCTCAGGTCGTAAACCTTCGACTGTGCTTGGGTAGCACTGCCTTCGTTAGGCATTTTCATAGTTTTTGACTCCTTTTCAGAGGAGGCACTGGTCTCTGTTCAAGTCAGAGGAAGGTCTGGGCGATCTTACTAGTTCACAAGATAGGCGCAGCCCGATAAAAAGGGGCTAAGTAGGTCTTTTCCTAAGGAGAAAAGATTTGCACAATTCTGCTGATGGGCATAGAGAGGGATTGCTTATTTGCATCGAAGTATGATAAGACGCACAATTCTGCTGATGGGCATAGAGATGGATTGCTTATTTGCACCGAAGTATGATAAGACATATCAATTGCGCTAAAATGTCTGGGAAATTAACCGGCCTTACCGTTACTGCAGAACCGCTGGGGCCACTTGGCTTTGTCCAAGGCTTCAAAGATTAATAAGAAATTCCACTAGGCTTTGGTCGAGGGTTCTGATATGTCACTCAGTCTTGGCTGAGGTTTCTGTTAACAAGAGATGCACTTCGGCTTCGGCCGAGGCTTTTGGTAGTAAGAGATGCACTTCGGCTCTGGCCGAGGCTTTTGATAATAAGAGATGCACTTTGAGCTGGGATGCTTCTTTGCTTTTGACCAGCATGTCGTTGACGTACGCCTCTATGTTACGGTCGATCTATTCCTTGAAAACCTCGTTAACTAGCCTTTGATAAGTAGCACCTGCATTTTTCAGACAGAAAGGCATGAAACGGTAACAATAAATACCTCGGTCGGTTATGAAGGCGGTCTTCTCTTCATCCTCGAGTGCCATTTGGATTCGGTTGTAGCCCGAATAAGCGTCCATGAAGGCCAGCATCTGGTGACCCGAGGTAGCGTCTACAAGCTGGTCGATCCGGGGGAGAGGAAAGCTGTCTTTCGGGCATGCTTTATTGAGGTCGGTGAAGTCGATGCAGATCCACCACTTGCCGTTCGACTTCTTTACCATAACAACATTTGACAGCCAGCTAAGATGGTTTACCTCCCGGATGAAATTAGCCTTGATAAGCTTGTCGACTTCTTCCTCAATAGCCTTCTGTCGCTCAGGGGCAAAGCTCCTTTTCTTCTGCTTAAGGGCCAGGACATCTCATCCACATTGAGACGGTGGATGAGAACATATGGGCTGATCCCCGGCATATCAGAAGCGGACCAGGCGAAGACATCAACATTTATTTTTTCGGAGAAAGTCGATCAGCTCCAGCCGAGGTTTCCTCTTCAGTAGTGACCCGATCTTTATAGTTCGGTCGGGCCGGTCTTCGTTCAGCGGTATCTCCTCCAGCTCTTCGGCTGGCTCTCCTCGATGCTCGGTGAAATCCTCCCGAGCGTCCAGCCCGTCAATCTCGGGCAGTTTGGACTGAAGGCTGGTGACGAAGCATTGCCGAGCCATAGCTTGGCTTCCTCAAACTCCCCCAATTCCATGTTCTGTAGGGAACTTCATGACTAGATGTGGGATGAAGACAGCAGCTCTTAGGGACATTAGGCCGGATCTTCCAAAGATTGCATTGTGGGGCAACCAAAGCTTGGTCACCAGGAAATCTGTGTGAACAGTGGCAACACAGGGCCAAGTTCATGCTCGGACCGTCAAGGTCACGACTCCCTCTGGGATAATAACATCGCTGGTGAACCCATTAGGGTGGAGTCCACGGCTCGGAGACTCTTCATGAGCAGTTTCATTTTCGCAAACACATCGAGGTACAGAACATTGATAGAGCTCCGACTATCAATAAGAATCTGGGTTACATCATAATTGTTTAGATTGAGAGATACAATCAGTGCATCATCATGTGGGAACTATATCTTCTAGAGATCATCATTGGAGAAGGAGAGCCTATCAGTCTGTGCTCCCTTTGATGCTGGATATTCTTCATCATCCCGCCAGCCCGACGGACTACTGACCGTATCGATCATATTGATGTGGCCAACAATCGGGGGATTTGGAGGAGGAGGCTGCTGAGGCTCGGGCTAGCGGTTACCCCCATTTCTTGGCTCGAGCGCTCCCCTGAATTGGTTCAATCTGCCCCGCTGGATGAGCCTCTCGATTTCATTCTTCAGCTGCCAACATTCTTTGGTGTCGTGGCCATGATCCCGGTGGTAGCGGCAGTACTTGGTGGGGTCTCTCCGGGTCGCATCCCCTTGAAGAGGAGGCGGTCGAGGGAGTTGACGCTCTATCTCCATGAGGATCTGCGTCCTCGGGGTAGTGAACGGGGTGAACCGGTTGAACCTTCTAGGCGGGCTCCGGGTGCGGTTCCTTGGCGGCGGTGGAGGAACCCTTTGGCGGTGAGCTGGGCTCAGCTGACGAACAGATCGGTGTTTGTCCGAGCCCTTGGACTCCTTCTTCCTTGCTAGCTCGGCGCGGGCAGTCCTCCGCGATTCTTCGACTCTGGCATACTTGTCTACCAGGGCCATCATATCAGAGAGGTTCGGAGGGTAACTGACCTCCAATGCCAAGTAAAAATCACTCTCCTTTAACACTCCACCCGCTAGGGCTGACATGGCCACCTCATGGTTAAGGTGATCCACTTCTAGCATGGCCGTGTTAAATCGATCGAGATAGTTCTTCAAGGATTCCCCCTCTCTTTGCTTAACCTCGAAGAAGGAATCAGATCTCCGCCAATGACGGCGGCTGCTGATGAACTGGCTGATGAAGAGGCAACTTAGCTCGTCAAATGAACCAACGAAACCTGATTTTAAGGCATTAAACCAGGTTCTAGCGGACCCTCTAAGGATGGAGGGGAAGGCATGGCAGAGAATCGCATCTGATGCCCCATGGAACATCATGATCGATCGGAAGCTACTGAGGTGGTCGTCGGGATCGGAGGATCCGTGATAAGGCTCGATGGTGGGCAGCTTGACATGGAAGGGAATCACTTCCCCCATGATCTCCTTGGAGAAGGGAATGCCCTGCTCTGCCTTATGCTGAAGCGGATGGGCTTGTCTGACGATGTCTAACTCCTGACGCCATTCCTGACGCATCTCCTGCATCTGCTGCCTGATCCCTTCATCCAGAGTGGTAGGAGGGATCGGGCAATGAGAAGATGATAGTAGTGTTGAATCCTGAGAGGATACCAGGGAGGGAGAGCGAACCCATCTGGATCTGAGTGGGCTCTTCCCTCCAGCTCGTTGCAGCGCCAGCCCCACCTTTGCAGGCTGGCAACCGCGATCCACCACGCCAGGCGGATCGGAAGAAGAGATTGCAGGCAGAGCGAGGGCAGCGGCCTCCTCGCGAGGCTGGGAGGCAGGAACGGCAGGGCCAGGGATTGCCTGGAATCCCTGGATCATCCAAGTCAATGCTTGAACCTGCTGAACCAGAGTGGCAAACTGGTCCAAGGTTACCGCCATTTCCGGTGGGGAAGGAGTTTCAGCTGGTGGTAGTAGTGGAGGTGCTACATCACTAATTGGATCAGGCCTTTGAGATGCGGCCTGATCTTGAGCCTCATAGGTGGCTCTCTTCCGATTGGCCATTAGAGGATACTTCTTCTGGTTTTTTAGTCTTGTCTCCTGGATTATAAGTTTATGGGACTTAAGGCCCTTCCTTTAGTGTCAATCTATTGCCGCGGAAATCCGTTCTTCGACTTGGGTGCGCTTCCGGCTCTGGGTCCGAACTCCGATCTCGACGTCCAGGGTGGAACCTGTAAGACAGTCCGTGCTCGCAAAGGATTTTCTTGGGATTGTCCTCTGCGGGGGACCCTCCGACGCCCAAGTCAGTGGAGATTCACAGTAGGCAGATATGAGGAGAAGACTTTTCACAGAAGAATCTTCCTCCAAGCTCTCGATCAGAGCTCTAATGGAGTAATCGATTCTGTAAAGCCAAGTGAATGTGTAAGGTGATTCATGCGTACCTGAAAGGTTGAAGTGTTGTGGTATTTATAGAGGATCACCTGATTCCTGGGCGCGTCGTGGGGGCCGAAAGTTTTTATGATTTGAAATGGATTCGAATCGAGTTTGTTGCGAGATCAGTATGATTTGTATCTTGTCAGTTAGAGGATCGATGGCTAGGAGAGCTGGCTGATGCCTTGGGATTCCACAATTGCGTAGGCTCTAGGCCACTCATGGATATGATTCTCTGTTTGGAATCTTATTCTGTTTCAGCGAATAGGGACTCTTCCGTGCCAGATTCTACAGAGGCATTTTGAGTGCTTCGGTCTGGCCGAGGCAGAGGACAATTTGGTTTTCCGAGGCATAAAGGCGGCTCGAGTTACCGAGATATAATCATGGCTCATGATGCCGAGGTATGGATACCTCGGGCTACCGAGATATAATCATGGCTCGTATCGCCGAGGTATGGATACCTCGGCTTACCGAGAAATAAGAATGGTTCGAGTTATTGGGGCGATCCGACCTTGCTAAAGGCGATTGATCTTCGCTACTTGGTGGCTATGACAGCTGGCTAGCGAGATGTTGGGATTGCACATGACCTAATTGTTGATATGTACATGCCTTAATCTATTGACAATTTTACCCTTCATCAGAAATAATTAAAAAAGATATAACTATTTATAATTTAAATATCGATTTGGTTCTAAAATAAAGCAAACGGATGAAGCAGATTCATATAGATGACCTCTATAGTAAAAAATAAAAAATAATAATAAAAAAGCTTATATGAGTTAAGTTGATATATATATATATATAGGCTTAATAAAAAATGGTGACCAACTTCGTTGCTCTAGAAGCTCTCCTACGTCCACATGTGCCTTTGACGGCCCTAGTCTGTGGGCCTGAGTCCTGAAGGCGGCGAGCAAGAATTTATTTCAAGGAATTTCTTTAAACTCTCTTGTATGGCTGGTCTCAGACCTCGCAACGTGGGGCCCCCTTTACCCCCCAATCCCCCTTCCCGGGCCCACCAGATAGATGCCGGAAATATCACGGGACTTATAAGAATCATACACGTGTCACCAACTACATCCACGGATTGGCCTTCCGGTCTCAAATAAATCTTTCCCCCGACACCTCTCTGCTCCCGGTCTGCCCACGTTTCAACGTCCACAAACTAATCTCCACCGTCCGATCCCAGAAATCCACGAACGAGAGCTTGTGGTAGCCGCTGTCCCTCCCCGTACATATAACCGGTTATCACCCCTCAGCGTCCTTCTCTCAAATAAACAACGGTCTTACCTTCTCCTAGTTCTTGCACACAGAGAGAGAGAGAGAGAGAGAGAGAGGGGAGGGAGTTCCACCTTCCGACGCTCGGCTCGTTCGTATCAAGATTCGTGCACGGTTCCGTTTCTTGGCATGGGAGCCGTCACGGTCCCCAGCTCGGCCTCCCAGAGTCTGTTCGGCGCCAGTGTCCGCCCCTCCGCCCGACGATCGCCGGCTCTCCGGCGGCCCTTCCTCTGCCTCGCCTTCAGAGGCGACCCGACCGCCAAGTGCTCGGCCGCGGCCATACCATCTGAAGCCATAAAGCAGCCCCAGAAGCAACTAAAGAGAGCTCAGGCCGCCTCCGTCGACGCTGCCCCCATCGCCACCCAGGACTTGGACTACAATGAGGTCGCCGCCGCGCTCGAGAACATCTACAAGCTCAGCCCGGCGGAGGTCTCCGATGTGGAGGAGGCCGATCAGCGCGGGAGGCGGCGCCGCGGCCGGTTGAGGAAAAGGGCGAAAGAAGGGGATGGGGAAGAGGGTAATGTGGTGAGGAATAGGAAGGGGAGGGCGAGGAGATTGAGTTTGGAGAACAGGATTGCTTTGAGGAGGAAGAAGAAGGATGAGGAGGTGGAGGCAGTGGTTGCGCAGGATGAAAGGAAGGATCTTGATGAGGATGTGGAGAAACTGGTGAGGGAGTACTCGATATCGGCAGATTTGGGGAGCTTGGATTGGAAAAGGTTGAAGATTCCGCCCGTTCTTAGTTCTGCCGAGCATAATTGGCTGTTCAAGTTGGTGCAGCCCATGAAAGTAAGCATTTTGATTCGATTTCTTTGTTCTTTGGTTTGTTTTTAATTTTGCTCAGTATTCAATTAACTATTCGCTATCGTACTATGGGTGTCCTTGTTCAAACTGGTCCCGAAATTTAGCGTTGTCCCATCTATTTGGGATTGGCTTGAGACATTTTGCTTTGGCGGATTGGACCAGAAGGGAAGATCTTTAGTTTTTACTTCATCCCTTTTGGGATCATTAATTAGAGATGCTACAATTTTTCATTGCAAGTTCTCAGAGTCAATCAGCTTTTATGGAGTTCTACCACTCCTACAAATAAAAAAATAATAATTTATTTATTCTACATTACTAGAGGAAGAGAGATTTGCATTGGTTGATGTCATTTACTGCTTATTTATTTTCTGTATTCTGCTTGCTTAATTTCGGTAGCTTTGTTAAATGTTAGGCTATCTTTGAGGTGAAAAAGAACTTGAACAAGGATCTGAGTAGAGAGCCCACAGATGCTGAGCTGGCGGCTGCACTCAATATGAGTGTGCCTCAATTAAGAAGACATATAGAAGTTGGTCGAGCTGCAAGGAACAAGCTAATCAAGGTATCCATAATAACTAGAATATCTGCCTTGTAAAAGAATTATTATTGGTAACTTAGGTATCTGATCTATTGGATCATAATCTGAATGCAATTTATGTATGCAGATAAACGTAGTATCATAATCCATGCGTTCTATGCCTTTCTATGTATTTTTCATTGTGGAACTAATACTGTAATGGGAAAATGAGCACTAAAGATGTTGATGCCATGTTTTGGCCAAAATATGAAGAGATAAGTGGCTGATGAGATATTAATATAAAGTGATAAACTAATGCCTGAAATTTATCTCTTCTTCTTTTATAATTTCTTGACAGAAGCAAACTTAGATTCATAAATAGTACTATAACATGTGAGGATATTTTTTAAGGTACATAACCTGTTTACTGTAAGATAATCGTACCACATCTGATGTCATTCGGCCTCTTAAAGGCTTGCATGATACTTTCACTTTCATATTACTTTCTCAATATATTTGGAGGTTGCAATCTGCATGAGCCTTAGCACAATGGTAAGGTTACTTCATTATAGCTTGAAGGTTACAAGTTCAAAATATGGAATGGCTTCTTTGCACTTGAGGGTGAGACACTGTACAACTAACTCTTCACAAGTCCTACAATGATAGGAGCCCCATGTACTAGATTGCCTTTTATTTATAGACCTCAGTCTAGTTTCTTAATTTACAATGAACTTCTCTAGCATGAATTCAAAAAATTTCAATGACTTCAGGCCAGTAGATCTTTTTCCCTCTTGCGCCTTGAGATGTGAAAATTGTAATGAAAAATGTGGATTGTCAATGTGGATGATCGACCATGCCTTGTGGCAAGGCATAACTATGTGAACTATACACTAATTCTCTAGGATGGAAAAAGAAAAGGACTGGCAGCACACCTACCAATGTTTTTTTTTTTTTTTCATTTTCTTTTCTTTTTTCTTTTTTTTTTTTTTTTTTTGGGGGGGGGGGTGTTGGTTTGGTTGGGGGGAGGATCAAGACCAATAGCAGGGGCACCACCAGCCATTTCTTTTATTTTTATTTTCTTTCCTTTGTTGAAAGAAATACAACACCATTAATCATGGTCAAGCAATTGGGAACCACCTCCCAAGTTTTGAGCCAAGAACCTCCTCTAAAGGGAGGAGCAATGCAACTGCTGATTTATAGTTTGGTTTGCAGCCACGTATGCAGTTCTGGAGGAGTGAACATCTAGAAGGGAGAAAAAGCTTTAAATTCATCATTTTTTACGCATAGATGATAATTCATTGATTTTATTGAATTGAGTATCCGAACATGCTGATTATAGGAACCTTGTTATCTCCATTATATGAAATCTGAACATGCTGATTATAGGAATCTTGCTATCTCCATTATATGAAACAAGGATTCAAGTACTGGGGCATATTAATACCATGCTACACTTCTAAAGTACTAGTGCCGCTAAGTCCCTCTGTATATATGGTAACATATGGACGCTTGCTTTTATTTTCCAATGCCAACAGGTGTATCATTTGTCTGCATGGTGTGATACCATACTGGTCGATACTATACAGTAATGTACCCCTGTTTTCAGGTCTTGCAGAAAAACATATGGTTGCATAGCACACTATTTGTTCCTTAATATGATATGGTTTCAAATTTAATCTCCATGCAAAAATTTTAACTTGAAGAAATTCTCTTGATTAAACTTTTTAGGATTCTATATGTGCCAAGTTAACTGAAAATTTAGTTCCTTAGTGAGTTCCTGAACTTAATGCTTCAATATCTCCACTAGAGTTAAGGAGACTTTAATTGATAAGATGCCTTATTCACTGCAGCACAATCTTCGGCTAATTTTGTTCGTAATCAACAAGTATTATCCAGAGATTGCGAGTGGTCAGAAGTTCCAAGACCTCTGCCAAGCTGGAGTGAAGGGTCTCATAACAGCCATTGATCGATTTGAGCCAAAGCGCGGTTTCCGTTTATCCACATATGGTCTATTTTGGATCCGTCATTCTATAATACGTTCGATGACGATTTCAAGCTTTACACGAGTTCCCTTTGGGATTGAATCGGTATGATAAACTTTTGATTTAGTGCAGCATTCAACAGTTGGTATCTCTTTTCTTCCTATGAATCAGCATCAAAATTTATGGTTACAGTATTTCAAAAATAAATTTCTTGTTATTTTCAGAATCTTGATGAATTATACTTACTTTAGCTATGTTAAAAATACGATGGTCTTTGCTTGATTGCTACTTGACTAATGATGCAGGTCAGACAAGAGATCCAGAAAGCTAAATTAGAGTTGCGATTCGAGCTTGAGAGATTGCCAGAAGACGGTGAGATCATTGACAGAGTAGGAATTTCACCAGAGAGATATCATGATGTCATTAAGGCCACAAAACCAATCCTTTCCCTTAATGCAAGGCATGCCGTAACACAAGAAGAATTTATCAATGGGATCACTGATATTGATGGTGTGGGAGGTGATAAACGTAGACAACATGCGCTTCTACGGCTTGCTTTGGATGACGTGGTAAGTGCCTAGTCTAGCAGCTTTTTGAAAACTACAGGATATAAATAAAAAACTGTTTCTAAACACTCCAAGAGTCGGAACCCATTACGACTACCTGATCTAATTTGAGTAGACTTTTATGATTTGTTTATATTCTATTGTTAACCAAAAAGATATAAGTTTCTATAAATAATGGAAAAATTAGAAGCAGGATTGACACATTTTATTTTCCATACTGTGCAATTCCAAAGTTTCTTTGTACAAATAATGCTACAGAGCCCAGCCATGACACTGGGGCAAAAAGCTTCGTAACTCAGGTGCCACATGACACAAGGGGATTGGTGCTGTTCAGGATGTCAGCACCATACATAGCAGGTCCCTTGTGGAAGGAGCCAATCCCCTTTGATACGTGGCCCTGAAGATCTGTCTTGGCTAAACGTTTGGGCCCTAAATCATTTTACATGCTATATCCATATTCCAAAGACCATAGACTTCTAATGTTTGATTTTCTTACTCCATAAGGCAAGCTCATGTACAATCCTTTTCATAATGCCATTTTTAAATAGTGTTGTCACTAGAAACTTCTCTCAATCAATATGATTCTCATAGATTTTTAGTTTAGATTTTTTGCTGGTGGAAATTGTAAATGAAATAAGATGATATACTTTTAGCGTGTTGACTATTTAGGCATGAATTCATATGTCAAATGCATCTTATAAATTATGAAGTTCATTTAGCAAATTTCCTCTAGAAAGATACAGCATTTAAGAGTGTAAAACAAGGAAAGATTGATGCGCATTGCTCAACATTGAAGTCATAAGATTTTAGTCTTTCGGAGTTATGTACAGGTTCTCTTTATCACCATATTACTTAGAAGAAGAAATGCATAGCTTCTCATCTTAACATTTCTTTTTCCTTTCCTAATGGCATGTGTACCTTCTCTTGTTGTAAGAACTACTTTTTGATGACCATATAAAAATTTCAAATGTCTTCTCATAAGATGGATATATTAAAGGGGAACTGCTGGAGTTACTAAAATCAGCTTTACTTTTTTTTTACTGTGTATATTGGTACATAGAATTGATAAAAGATATGTATGATAGAGCAATAGCTATTGTTAAAACAATAATATGAGAAACTAGTGAGTTTTCAATTACTGTAGGTTTACATCAAAGATCTTCTTTTAAGTCCGTATCTTTTTGTATTAGTTATGGATGAATTAATCAAACATATTCAAAATGATATCTCATGGTATATGTTATTTGCAGATGATATACTGTTGATTGATGAAACTAAATATGAAGTAAATGTTAAGCTAGAGATTTGGAGAGAGACTTTAAAATCTAAAGGTTTTAAGATTAGTAGAACTAAAACTGAATATATGAAATATAATTTTAGTGGGAGTAGAAATATAAATGAAGAATTAGTGAAGATTGCAAGCCAAAAGATACCAAGAAGTAAAAAATTTAGGTATTTGAGATCAGTTATCCAACAAGAAGGTGAAATAGGTAAAGATGTGAATCATAGAGTTAAAGCAGGATGGATTAAGTAGAAGAACTTCAGGAGTATTGTATGATCAGTGCATCCTATTAAAATCGAAAGAAAAATTCTATAAAACCGCTATTAGGCCAGCTATGCTATATGAAATAGAGTGTTGGGCAATGCTAAAACAACATGTGAATAAATTAAGTGTAATAGAAATGCGTATATTAAAAATAGATATATGGTAAAACTTTAAAAAGATAGAATTAGAAATAAACATATAAGAGAAATGATAGAAGTAGCCTCAATTGAAGATAAAATGAGAAAAAATCGATTACGATGGTTTGGATATATACAACGAAGACCTTTAGATGCTCTAGTTAGAAAGAGTAATCTTTTAACAATCTATGGTAAGAATAGAGGTAGAGGTAGACCTAAACTAATATGGATAGAAATAATTAAAAAATATATAACTATTTAATTTCAATATCGACTTAGTCTTAAATAGAGCAGAATGGAGAAAGTAGATTCATGTAGCTGACCCCATGTAGTTGGAAAAAGGCTTAGATGAGTTGAGTTGAGTTGTATATTGATATTCTTTAATTTGTTCTAGAAAAATTCTATCAGCAGTTCAAAAATATGGCACTTGAAGCACCATAGGTTAGCTAGAGATAGAATTTCATTTCTTTTGAATTAGAGACATCTTGAAAGTTATGTTTCCTGCTGCTGCTCTTGTTTAATTGCGCGAATTCTTGTGAACTACTCTTTTTTGCGTGTCAAGTTCTAAGGTGTAACTATGTTTATTTTTTTGGGGTTAAGTCTCTTTCCGAATTTGTAGATAGAACTTACGGTAATTACCACGAGGAATTGTAATCAGCAGCAGCACCATGTTTATTGCACAGTCTACCAAGTTCTCAAGTGCTTTTTGGAATATCTCAAAAAGAATTTTGACTGTGGGAGTCTATCCTTTTCCCTAATTTTATGTCAGAATTGGCAAATTGCAAAAATCTTTTCAAAATTTTTGGTGATCTTTATTATGTTCCATCGACCCACTCAAGCAAGCATCATGCCCATGCTTTCTTGCATAGATTTAAAATTTCATGTTTTTTAATGGGATTATGAAATTTGAAGTTAAGTTCACTTGTTAACTCTAAATGGTTCGTTGTAATAACTGTTCTTTTGCAGCTGGATTCACTGAAGCCAAAGGAAAGCTTGGTGATAAGGCAGAGATATGGGCTTGATGGCAAGGGTGATAGAACTTTGGGAGAGATTGCAGGAAACCTTAGCATTTCAAGGGAGATGGTCCGGAAACATGAGATGAAGGCATTTATGAAGCTCAAGCATCCAGCTCGAGTTGACTATCTTCGCAGATATGTCTGACAGCACGCTGTACCTAGTTTATTGAACCTCCTCCTCCTCATCAATATACTTTCTTCTTATACATGAATATTTGTATCATAGCCACAATAATATATGTGATGATTATTGATCTCATAAATTGTCATTCATATGAGGTGGACTACACTTTCAGTCATCAAGTGTAACTTTGTAAAACTGTAAATGCAAAAAAAAAAAAAAAAAAAGGAAAAAGAAAAATAAAAAATAATATGAATGCTATTTAGGATCTGCTCGTTATTAATTTCATAACTTTATGACAATATTAAGTTTCTCTACATCTGTAATGATTTTCCATCCATGGTCTTTTGAGGTTATCCTTTTTATTTGTCATAAATTCCTCTCGATTCTAAAGCATTTTAATTTCCATCACACAAATTAGCACAAAGAAATGTGATGGGTTTGAAATAAAAGGGGTGAAATTACCTATTTGCTTTGCTATCTGTTAGGATCATTTTGTTTGAGATGAATATAACTAGGATATCCAAAACCTAGTTTGATACTTTGATGCGGCTGGCCTGGTTTTTTGCTAGTTGGTGTTATGTTAATATCTTAATTAAAACAAAAGGCTAGAGCCCAAGGACAAACCGAATTATCAGCCCGGCGCCAAATGAACCAGTCACAGCTTGGTCTGTTAAAGCGGTTTGGATGCATGCATTCTTTGGATTCTTGGACTTCTTGTACTGCTGTAGCCATATTTCTCTGAAATGTCAAAATAAAAATATTATCTTGAGTCATGATTGCTTGCAAGCTAATGGTTTTTGAATTTGTGAACAGCAGCAGTATAGTCGTTAGCTGTTACGCAAATCACAAGGACTCTTATATTATTGGTGAATGATTCAATCAAATCACTCAGCAGATTATTGGTGAATGATCCAAAGAAATCACCCAGCAGCATCCTTCTGTTGGAAAACGACAATACCATTCTAATGACAAATTAACAGTGACAATAAATGCTAATGGTTCCTTGCACCTTTCTGCTACAAGATGGTGATATTTTTTGGGAAAGTACTTTACGCACCAATGCTTGCGTGATCACATCTCCTTGCCTTTCCAATGCCATCTTTTCACTTCGCTTGAAGACATGTGGGTGTTGTGGTACTGAAATATTCCAAACATTTATAACATGCAGATTTGCCTATGGCATCAATAGATGCCAAACACCGGAAAAGTTTTTGTGCATCGTGTTGTTAAATATGAGAGGAAAAGAAAGAATTTCAGGAAGAAGAATAATAGGAACACAGAATTTATTTTTAAAATTTTCGAAAGAAGAGGAACTGGAACCTACATTCTTTCAAAACCAGAAAAACATTTCAAATTAAACTTCAAAAGAATAACTAACCACTAATAATATGGTCCTACAAATAAGCCATGATCAGTAACTCTAAAACAGCCTAACTGCTTCCTAAAAACCAGGACAGCAAACACCAGAATCAGCACATGGACATGTTTCAGTACGGCACAGGGACATGTTTCAATCCTAAAGCATTTTCCTAACATTCCTCCTTGCTTTAGGAGCTGCAAACACCAATTTCTTCTTTAAAAACTCAAACCTGCTCATTGGAAGTGGCTTTGTAAACAAATCTGCCAGCTGATCTTCAGACTTGCAGTAAACTAAAGTCACAAATTCTTCTTTCTGCACTTCTCTTAAGAAAAATAACTTGATGTTGAAATGCTTAGTTTTCCCATGAAACACAGGATTATAGGAAATAGCAATGGCAGCTTGGTTGTCAACAAAAATCTCAGTGCTTTGTTTCTGCTCCAGATTAAGATCAATTAAAATCTTCCTTAACCACAAAGCTTGATTAACAGCAGCTGTTGCAGCAACAAATTCTGCTTCAGCGGTGGATTGCGCCACAGTTTCTTGCTTTTTCGAGCTCCATGAGAAAACACTAGATCCAAGAGTAAAACAGTAGCCTGAAGTACTTTTCATATCATCAATGGAACCTCCCCAGTCACTGTCAGAAAAACCAATCAGCTTGAACTCCTTGCCTTTTGTGAATTTAATACCAAAATCACTTGTCCCTTTAACATATCGAATTACTCTCTTGACAGCCTTGAGATGCAATTCACTTGGACAATGCATAAATCTGGACAGAATACTTATAGCATTTAAAATATCAGGCCGTGTTACTGTAAGATACATCAAGCAACCAATTAAACTTCTAAAGTATCTATCATCAACTTTATCAGCACCATCTTCCTTGCACAGCTTCTCCTTGTGATTCATAGGAGTACTTACTGCCTTGCATTCTTCAAGTTTGAACTTATTCAAAATCTCCTTGGCATACTTTTTCTGGCATATGAAGACTTCATACTCAGCCTGCTTAATTTCCATACCAAGAAAGAAGGTCATCAACCCGAGATCTGTCATTTCAAAAACCTTCATCATTTCTTGTTTAAACTCTTCAATTAGGCATGCATCATTTCCTGTCAATAAAAGATCATCAACATAAAGAGAAACTATCAGAATATTATTGTTCTGATTTCTAACATAAAGAGTTGCCTCAGACAAGCTTTTCTTAAAACCAAGGCTAAGCAAATGGTCATCTATCCTGCTGTACCAAGCTCTTGGAGCTTGTTTCAACCCATAAAGAGCCTTCTTGAGAAGAAACACCTTGTCCTCTTCTCCTTTCTTCACAAAACCTTCAGGCTGTTCAACAAAAATTTCTTCTTGTACAACCCCATTTAAAAATGCTGATTTTACATCAAGCTGATACACTCTCCAATTCATTTGAGCAGCTACAGCAAGCAAAAGCCTTATGGTGTCTAGACGAGCAACTGGTGCAAAGGTATCTGAGTAATCCACGCCAAAAACTTGAGCATAGCCTTTCACCACAAGTCTTGCCTTATGTTTGTTGATAGAGCCATCAGCATTTAGTTTAGTTCTATACACCCACTTGACTCCAATCACCTTTCTATCTTGAGGTCTTTCCACTAAAATCCACGTCTTATTTTTCTCTATCATGAACAGCTCCTCCTTCATTGCAGCTATCCACCTTTGATCCTTTTTTGCTTCTTCATAATCTGCAGGTTCACACACAGCAATGTTACACCTTTCATAAATGTCAGAGAGCAACCTAGTTCCTCTCACAGGAACTTTATCCAATGTTTCATTTTGCCAGTCTACTTCTTCTTCAGTATTAGTATCAAGAAACTTGAGTTTCAACTCTGTCAAGGTCTGATCCTTCTTTTCTGCATTGTCCCAGTCCCACTCTTTATCCTCTATAAAGTGAACATCCCTGCTAACAACAATATTTTCAGTTTGTGGCTGGTAAATTTTATAGGCCTTGCTGACAGTGCTATAGCCTATAAAATGCCCGGTGATGCTTTTCTATCTAGCTTGTCACGTTTGCTCTGTGGAACATAAGTGAAACACAAACAACCAAATACTTTAAGAAACTTCAGTGATGGTTTGTAACCATACCAAACCTCAAATGGTGTTTGATCTTTTACTGCCTTTGTTGGGAGCCTGTTTTGAAGAAACACAGCCGTATTTGCTGCCTCTGCCCAAAACTTCTTTGGCAAATTTTTCTCATGTAACATGCATCTTGACATTTCCATGATGTATCTATTTCTCCTCTCACTAACACCATTTTGTTGTGGTGTGTAGGGAGCTGTAAGCTGATGTTCTATGCCTGCTTCTTCACAAAACCGGTTGAATTCTTTAGAAGTGTACTCCTTTCCATTGTCTGATCTCACAGTCTGAATTTTGCAGCTACTTTCATTCTCAACTCTTGCCTTAAACTTCCAAAAGACTTGAGCTGCTTCAGATTTAAACTTCAAGAAGAATATCCAGCACATTCTAGTGAAATCATCAATGAAGATAATATAATAAAGACTACCTTTCAAAGAAGGTGTTCTTTGAGGGCCTGAGACATCCGTGTGAATTAATTGCAGCTTCCTTGAAGCTCTGCCAGTTGCCTTTGAAAATGGTTGTCTATTGAGCTTGCCAAATTGACATGCCTTGCAGCTTGGAATTTGATCTTCAAATTATGGAAGATCTTTTACTATCATCTTGGACTTCATTTGCAGCAGCCCTTGATGGTGATAATGCCCAAGCCTTTTGTGCCAAACTTCTGTGATATTTTCCTTGACTGAAAAGACTATTTGCTCTTCCTCCAATGGATTTAGAGCAAAACTTTTACCTTTCATTCTGATTTTAAAAATATCATGATTGGCTGCATCTCTAATTAGACAATACTTGTCTTCAAAAACAACTTTAAAACCTTTTTCAATCAGTTGGCCAACACTCAACAAGTTTTGTTGAATTTCAGGAACAAAAAGAACATCATGAATCAGTTTTGTACCTGAACAGCTTGTTATTGCAACTGTTCCCTTTCCTTTGACTGAGATGTAATCTCCATTGCCGATTCTGACTTTGGTGATGTTGGTTGGCTTCAAATCTTTGAAAAGTTCCTTATCATTGGTCATGTGACTAGAGCAGCCACTATCAATCAGCCAGCTTTCACTTGATTCACTGCCTGTGAGACATGTAGCCACGAATAATTGATCTTCTTCCTCTTGATCAGCAATTTGTGCTTCTTCACCTTGCTGCTGATTTTTGTTTTTGCATATGACAGCTTCATGTCCCATCTGATTGCATTTGCTGTATTTTGCATCAGGTCTCCTCCAACATTTGAAAGGAGGATGGCCGTTTTTGTTACAATGATGACAAGGAGGATATTTTGCATGAGGTCTCCGCCAATATTTGAAAGGAGGGTGACCAATTTTGTTACAATGATGACAAGGAGGATATTTACTCTTTAAGCTTCCTTTTCTTCCTTTGTTGTTACTTGATGTAGGAACAAAAGAATTACCTTCTTGCCTTTTTTTTCTGTTGGTTTTGTCATCTCCTTGAAGTTTTGCTAATAAGGCTCCTTCAGTGTTGACATCTTGCCTCATATGCCTTCTCTGCTCTTGTGCCTGCAGAGAATTAAGTAATTCCGCCAAGGAAATCTTTGACAAATCCTTGGTATTTTCCAAGGTTGTTACTATCGCTTCATACCTTTCAGGTACTGTGACCAGAATCTTCTCTACAAGTCTTGAATCATTAAATTCAGACCCAAGTAGTCTGACTTTGTTTGCAATTTCAAGAAGTCTATCTGAATATTCTTTGATTGTTTCAGATTCCTTCATCCTTTGCAACTCGAAATTCCTTATCAAATTCAAAACTTGCATTCCTCTGATCCTTTCGTCCCCTGCATATTCTTCCTTGAGATAATCCCATATAGACTTAGCTGTCTTATGGGACATTATTCTTGTGAAGATTGTTGATGATACCGCAGCAAACAAGCAAGCTTTGGCCTTCGATTTCTTCATCTTCTTTTCCTTATGTGTTTTGATCTGTGCCATGGTGGGATTGTCTGAAAGTGCAGGAACATCATAGTCTTCTTCCACTGCTTCCCAAAGATCCAAAACATCCAAATATGACTCCATACGAACTGCCCAAATCTGATAATTTTCTCCATTGAACACTGGTGGAGCAATTGAGGAGAAACTAGCTTCGGCTTCCATGATGTTTTTTTTTAAAAAAAAAACACACAGATCCCGTAAGAAGTGCAGCTCTGATACCAATTGTTGTTAAATATGAGAGGAAAAGAAAGAATTCCAGGAAGAAGAATAACAGGAACACAGAATTTATTTTTAAAATTTTCGGAAGAAGAGGAACTGGAACCTACATTCTTTCAAAACCAGAAAAACATTTCAAATTAAACTTCAAAAGGATAACTAACCACTAATAATATGGTCCTACAAATAAGCCATGATCAGTAACTCTAAAACAGCCTAACTGCTTCCTAAAAACCAGGACAGCAAACACCAGAATCAGCATATGGACATGTTTCAGTACGGCACAGGGACATGTTTCAATCCTAAAGCATTTTCCTAACACATCGCCTTCTACATGCATATCGAGCATGTGTATTGATCATATATTCATGCAAACATGTGTCACGATATCCATTAAACCATGATGAGTCTTATATGTGCTTTGGCATGGGCATACAATCAATAAGCACCTTTGTGGATTAGAGACAGGCCGTAATATTCAGAAAGGAAAGCTCTACCGATATCACTTTTTTGGTCAGGACAAATCATGTCATTCCAATAGACCTGTCCCTTTCTTCCTACCGGGGAAGCCTCTTTTATTTCTTATCATGGCCTTCCAGCTCTTAAGATTCCACACGGCACAGAGACCTTGATTTCTTCTTCTTCTTCTTCTTCTTCCTCTTCTTCTCTTTCCGCTGCATATTCCATGCCTAGGACTTTGCTACTTTGCTCCCCAGCTTTTGTTGATGACAAAGCTGTGGCTTGTAAACAAATGAGATCTACATCTCTTAACTTGCGCTCAAGAGCTAAAATTGAGGATCCTGTCATTAAACTGGTTAGATATATATATATGGCTGTGAATTTGTTGCATTATGTTATTAATCTTGGTGGCATGTGCCTAATAATGAAGGTTAACAGATGCATGGCATGTGCCTAATAACTGGATTTCTGGCAAGTAGTTGGCTTCTCCCTGGTGTTCGTGTTGCACATGCAAGGATGGCATCAACATACCATCGTCTAGATCCCCCCTATATATATGCCTATCCTTCAAGCTAAATAGTTAAAATAGTTCGTATAAGTACATAATAAATTTTGTCCCTAATAACGTGTAGAAAAAACAAGAATCTACATGATAAGTAACGAATTTTTCACGAATATAGTGGTTAGCCATTCAAGTTTAAATTTCAGAACTCTCACTCGGCGAAGAAGATGCCAACTTCTTGAACTGACAATCAGGGATAGCGAATATTGTTAACACTTTCGCCACCAAGAATAAATGACAGTGGTCTTAATGACCTATCGCTATCGACCACTGCACAATTTTATTCTTTAGAAGCATAAAATATATAAAAATCATATTTTAAATTTAAAATTTATTAATAATCTCTTCTCTCTTTTATTGGATGGCTATTCATCGTTGCTTCTGCTCGAATCCAAGGGGAATTTCTACTTGCACCACACAAATTTAAGATTTTAAATTCTTAATTTTTTTTTTATCCAATTTTTTCTCTTCACACCCCTCTTTTTACCCTACCTAATAGATACCCTCTTTTTCCATTCCTTTCTCCTTTTTCAGCCGACAGCGGCGAGACGGCAGCAACGATGACGATTACAGGGGCGATGATAGCAAACGGTGACTTTCTTCTCTTCGATAACGACTCTCCTCTCTTAGCCTTTTTATTCGGTCATATTTGATCGAACAAAGGGCCTTTATTCGATCAAACATAGAGCTCTTGTTTAATCATGCCTTATCGAACAAAGGTATTTTGTTCAATCTGATTGTTACTCAGCTTTGATAGATCGAATAAAAAACTTTTATTTAATTTATCAAAATCGAACGAAAACTTTTTATCCGGCCTTGATAGTCGAATGAAGAAACGTGAGGAGTTTTTGTGTTGGGAGAGGTTCCGTTCGGCACTTCGAGAGGGACGTGGGAGGGAGCAGGGTGATTAGAAGGGACGTGGGACGGGGGGCTTTGTTCAAGCGGGTTTGTGATGAGAAATTTTTATGGTAGTGGAGAAGCGATTTAAGAATAATTTTAAATTTTAAATTTTTTAAAAAAACTAAGGGTGTACTGAATAATTTAAGCAGTGCAAATAGAAGTTTCCGAATCCAAGACCCTCTCTAGCCGAAAATAGAAGGCCTTTCTCTCCTCGCACGCATAAACTGCCCCACACCCACAGTGACGCACTGCGTTCAAAGAAGGGCCTTGGTCGCTTGCTTCCTCCGCTTTTGCCTCTCTTGTTGTCGGCATGCCATCTTCCACCAGCTGAAGCCATGGATGCGCGCAGGTGCCATAAAAAGCCCAGAACTTCTGACTGTGACTCGGAAGGTATCAGAATCTTCTCTCCGCTCCTTTACTTAATTTCTCTGCTTTTTGTTCCATTAATAACACTTGCATGGCTCTGAATGTTTGATGAGTTAATTCATTGTGGGCAGAGGTTAGCAGCATCGAGTGGGGGTTCATCAACTTGTCAGAACAAGAAGAAGACCTCGTTTACAGAATGCATAGGCTCGTCGGTGACAGGTACAGAAACCTCCCCACCAAATCTACTCCATCTGCTGTTCTTGGCATGCTTGGGTGGTGAATTCTGGATTCTGGAATAGCATGACATAGGAATGATGAGATGGTTTTTTTAATCACTGCCTGCCAATAGATGTTTTGACCTAAAAAATGACAAGGTAGAGAGAGATCTAACAAGGGAGACAAGAACAACAGAATGTCCAAGGTTCAGTTATATGAAACAAAGGGCAAGTTCAAACCATACCATTTCTAAGCCTTTCTACAAGCACATCATGTTATGTCCCATTTTTAGTGCTGGAGTTAAATTAACAGCCCCCTTCAAGGCAACAAATCAGACATGGCAAGCAGTCATGCCACCAGCAGCCATGCATGTTTTGCCACTGGTACTGGTTGCTATCAAGGGAAAGAACATAGTAAGTATTATCATATAATGGGTGTTGATTGTTTTCTTTTGATACAATGAAGGGCGTTGATTCAGAAGTAGACTTGATAACCCAACAAGATTGGTTTCAAATCTTGCACATTGGATTTGATTTCCTTCTAGGTATTCGGATGCACTAACAACTCAATTGATAGTCTGATGATGGGTTTTAAATATGCTCTGATGATTTTTCATTTGTAAGAAATGCCTTGCACTTGGGTCAGCTACATTTTATTCGTGTTTTAAGAAGTCAAGCCATATTAAATCTAATTTTTGCTGTCGAAAGTGCAATTCATCGGCAACTAGGAAATGGCAATGAAACTTCTAACATATGGGATTCAACTTCACGTTTCTAAACATGATCTAATTACCTACTCTATGACATATATATTGACTTTGCATTCAAACAAGAGTCACGCAAAACATACTGAACAAGTGCATGAGAGCACACATCACCATTCTACAACAACACCTTTCATGCTAACAGAAATGGGAAATGCTTCATCTGATTGGTCTGGGAATTTCAATTTGTTCAGCTGCATGAAAAAGAAAAATTGAAGATTGTACGATTTCCAGTAGGTAAATTGTAGGCAGTCATCAGTCCAATCCATTGCTGTAGCTGTTGGAGATCCCTTCAGAGACTCAGATACTTTTAGCTTTATCAGGTGGCTTTTTAAAAGAAAGAAAAAAGTTCCCTTTCCCAAACAAAAGTCATGAATGTGATAGGGGCCTTTACAGGTGGAATCTCATAGCAGGTCGGATCCCAGGCAGGAAACCGGAAGAAATAGAGAGGTTTTGGATCATGAGGCATTCGGAGGCGTTTGCTGAGGCGAGGCCGGGGAAAGCATGCTGAGAGCAAAATTTCTTAAAGCAATGGAGGGTGTTAACAGCATTGCAATTTCTATCATCAAAGCCTCCCATGTTTTGGCGTTCCCCCCACTGCAAAGAGCCATATAGAGTTCACTAAGGACCCATTTTATGGCCCATATATAATATGGTCATGGATTGTATGTCCTTTATCACCTGCATTTTTTTAATTTTATTTTTTGTTGTTTTTTGTGTAACTGTGTTAGAACAGCCAGCTAGTTCATTGTATTGAGGACTACTTCGTGGCACCTGATACCTGTCATGAACCGTTTGTCCTCTCTCCTAGACTTTTTCTTCTTGCCATGATTTAGCCCTATTGATGAACAGAGTTGTTTGGACTCTCGGCATAGATTATGTTCAGTCATTTATCCGGACCCTGTTGTATGATTTGCATCAAATAAGAAGGCTCTTCTATTGATCACTTCAATGGATATATATATATACACACACACTAGCATGGCTTTGTCTAAGGAGGCTGACTGATAAGGATTAAGTTGTCTCAACTTTGACCGTTGGATATGTAAAAATTTTAAGGATTACACATGTGAAATTTTAGAATACCAAATAGTAATAAAATAATTACTATATTTGCTTTGAGTTAATTTTTGGTTATGTAAGATGATCTGAAGGTACCATACAAAAATCTAAATCTTTTTCTTCTTCCTTCTCCTCCAAACAATCTTCTTAATAGAAAAACTGACCGCAATACATGTGAAGAAAAAAGAATCTAGTCTATTTATAACAAAACCCTAATAGACTCCATACAAATCGTCAACACAGCACTCAAAAGAGGTGCACTCAAGCTCAAAACAATATGAATCATAAATATATCAATATCAGGCGCATCTCATTTATATTATTGAGCCAAATTTATTCAATTAATTTTAAAAAGTTAAAATTACTAATAATTAATTATAGATTACACATGAAAAATCTTTAATAGTTGGATGACCCAAAACTACGGGCAGTATTGGTTCAAATCCGACTCAAAAACGCTAGATTTTGGAAAATCTGAGAACTTGCAGTCATAGCAGGGAGGATTTATGGTTATTAACCGAAATCTAGGGGTGACAAGTGCAAAATGGGAAGGAGAGCTGAAACCGAATAGGACCTAGAAGAGTTGAAATTGATTTCATTCTTTATGAGTACACAAAAATTCTACCATGGCATTTTGGGTCACCAATGGCATTCTTATCAAAGGAAATCAACAAGGAAAAAGGTTACAGGGTTCAGCGATGTTTTTTACTTCAAGCAGCACTGGTACTGGATGATGGAAAAGAATCCGTGTACAAGCAAATACTAGCAGACCGTAATACGCAGCGGAATAATAAATAAAAATACGCAAACCACACAATCACAGAAACACCAAGATTTACGTAGAAAATCCCTTCAAGATAAAGGGAAAAAAACCACGGGCAAGCCAGAGAAGAAGATCCACTATAAAAATAAATATCCAAGTCTCAAAGTCCCTTGCCAGAACTTGAGAAACAATCACAAGAGAATAATAGGGATATAAGGATTACGTCACCGAAAAATACGGTCTCCTGCGTTACCTCCTTATTTTCTTCCCTTCTCTTCTTCTTCTTCTTCTTCTCTTGTTTTTCTTCTGCAGCACCTTCACGTGATTCCTGGAGTGGAAGTCCTCCCACGTAGTTAAGCACCAAGCAGCAGCCCTTCCTTCTCTTCCCCTAGCAATCCATGCTCCTAGAAAAAAGAAATACCTGCTACATGCTTCTTCCCTTTTTCATACGGCTGCTCCTTAAAAAAGAGAAAACCCAAAAAAGGAAGGCGGCTACTCCTTTTATAAAAGAGAGAAAAACAAACCCTAGTAGAAAAAGAAGTAGCGCTCCCTTTTGCCCTAATGGGCTGAATAAGTGGGCCATGGGCCCAACAACCTCCCCCTTCAGCCCATAAGGGAGGCTGTCTCATGCTTCCTTAGTGTGAAATCATGCCGACCAGCTGTCGGCATATCTCTTGCCTTTCTTTTGATAAGGTCTTTGTCAACATGTCTGCCCCATTTTCATCTGTGTGAATTTTCTGAAGCTGTAACTGCTTCTCTTCAAACACATTTCGAATCCAGTGGTATCTCACATCTATATGCTTTGACTTGAAATGAAAAGTTGGGTTCTTGCACAAGTGGATGGCGCTCTGGCTGTCACAATGTACCACATAATTTTTCTGTTTCAATCCCAATTCATGTAAGAATTCTTTCATCCACAGCATCTCCTTACAGACCTCGGTAGCAGCAATATATTCTGCCTCTATGGTAGAGAGAGCTACACACCTTTGCAATCTGGATTGCCATGACACAGCTCCCCCTGCAAAAGTAAGTATGAAACCTGATGTGGACTTCCTTGTATCAATATCTCTCGCCATATCTGCATCTGTATAACCAATCAGCATAGCTGGACCACCCCCAAAGCTTAAACAAACTTTGGAGCTTCCTCTGAGATATCTGAAGATCCACTTCACTGCTGCCCAATGCTCTTTCCCTGGATTTGCAAGAAATCTGCTAGCAACACCCACTGCATATGTGATGTCTGGCCTCGTACATACCATCGCGTACATCAAACTTCCGACTGCTGAAGCGTAAGGAACCTTCTTCATTTTCTCCTTCTCCTCATCACTTGAAGGACTTTGCTCTGCGCACAACCTGAAGTGACCTGCAAGAGGAGAACCAACTGGCTTTGCATTGATCATACTGAACCTATCCAATACCTTCTCAATGTACTTTTCCTGTGACAACCATATTTTCTTGATTCTTCTATCATGGGAAATCTGCATACCCAGTATTTGCTTTGCTGGTCCCATATCCTTCATTTCAAATGAATTGCTCAGCTCCTTCTTCAACCTGTCAATCATAGACATATCTTTCCCAAGAATAAGCATGTCATCAACATAAAGTAGGAGTATGACAAAATCCTCACTAAACCATTTGATATACACACAATGATCTGAAGTCATTCTTTTGTATCCATTTTCAGCCATAAATGAATCAAATTTCTTGTACCACTGCCTTGGAGCTTGCTTCAGCCCATATAAGCTTTTTTTCAATCTGCAGACAAGATTTTCTTTACCTTTGACTTTGAAGCCTTCTGGTTGCTCCATATAGATTTCCTCCTCCAAATCACCATGAAGAAAAGCTGTCTTCACATCTAACTGCTCAACCTCCAAGTCTAGACTAGCAGCAATACCTAGAGCAACACGAATTGAAGACATTTTAACAACAGGAGAAAAAATCTCTTCAAAGTCAATACCTTTCTTTTGACCAAAGCCTTTCACAACCAATCTGGCCTTGTACTTTGGTTGAGAACAATGCTGTTGAGTCTTTAACCTGAAAACCCACTTGTTCTTTAAAGCCTTCCTTCCTCTTGGTAGTTCCACTAAATCATATGTGTGGTTCTTCTGTAAGGCATCCATTTCTTCCAGCATACCTACTAACCACTCCTTTTTCTGCTCACTTTCAACTGCCTCCTGGTAACATTCTGGTTCACCTGCATCAGTAAGCATTATATATTCATCTGTAGAATACCTTTTGGAAGGTTGACGTTGTCTGATAGATCTTCTCAGCTGAGGCTCTGTAGGAGGTTGCTCCTGATCTCCTTCCTGCTCAACATGTCCTACAGGTGAGTTAATACCTGCTCCTGCACTATTTTCTTGCACATCTCTCCTATCACCCTGATTTACTAGAGGAGTAACTGGATCACAGTCTGTTAATCCTCCTGCAAAAGACTTGACTGACACCTCCTTCTTGAAGTCTTGAAGGGTTTGATCTTCAAAAAATACCACATCTCTGCTTCTGAATACCTTCTGCTTTTCTGGATCCCAAAGTCTATAACCAAACTCATCATGTGAGTAACCAAGCAAAGCACATTCTTTTGTCTTACCATCCAGCTTGGACCTCTCAATGTCTGGAACATGTGCAAATGCACGACAACCAAACACTCTCAAGTGCTTATAAGAGACATCTTTTCCTGACCATACACGCTCTGCAACATCACCATCTAGAGTTGTACATGGTGACAAGTTTATTACATCAACCGCTGTCTTCAATGCCTCATCCCAAAATCTTTTAGGTAACTTGGACTGTGAAAGCATATATCTGATCTTTTCCATGATGGTGCGGTTCATTCTCTCTGCAATTGCATTATGCTGAGGAGTACCAGGAACTGTCATCTCATGTTGAATGCCATGTGATCTGCAATAATTATCAAATAACCCTGTGTACTCACCACCATTATCTGACCTTATACATTTCAGTTTCTTTCGTGTCTCTCTTTCAACTCTGACATGAAACTCTTTGAAGACATTAATAACCTGATCTTTAGTCTTCAAACCATAGACCCAAACTTTTCTGAAAAATCATCTATAAAAGTGACAAAATAAAGTGCACCACTGATGCCTGGAATATTAACTGATCCACTAGGAGTTTTTGTCCTCAGAGGACCACAAACATCTGTATAGATACGATCCAAAACATGCATTTTTCTAGATAAAGCAGGACTAGCAAAAGAAACTCTATGTTGCTTGCCAACCAAACAATCAACACATGGGTTCAGATGTACACCTTTGAAGTCTGGTAGAACTTCTCCCTTGGAAAGAACTTGCAGCCCCTTCTCACTTATGTGTCCCAGTCGTTTATGCCACAACTCCATGCTGAAGTCGTTCTCTGTAACATTCAACTGTTCACCATAAGCTTTAGCCTGCAACCTGTATAAAGTGTGACATTTCTTCCCACTGGCTACAACAAGTGAACCTTTACTGAGCTTCCATTGCCCTTTATGAAATCTGCTATCAAAGTCTTCATCATCAAGTCTTCCAACTGAGATTAAATTTAGCCTCAAGTCAGCTACATGCCTTACATCTACAGCCAAGATTGGTCTTCATGTGGATGTCACCCATGCCAATGATGTCTACTGTGCCTTGATTTCCCATCTTGACAACACCAAAATTTTCAGTCTTATATGTAGAAAAAAACTCCCTCCGTGGTGTAGCATGATAAGAAGCACCTGTGTCAATCACCCACTCATGATTCTGACACTTACATGAGAAGATACCATCAGAAGTAGACAAAATCAAATAATCATCACTCTGCACAGTAGCTGTGATATTCTCCTTTGACTCTGTATCCTCCACTTCTTTTCCCTTTTTCTTACTCTTCTTAGGCTTCTTACACTGATTCTTGTAGTGCCCTTTCTCACCACAGTTATAGCAAGTAATATCTTTTCTTGACCATGATTTGCTTCTACCCTTGTATGAATTGTCTCTATTTCTAGACTTTGACCGTCCTCTATTCTCTGAGACAAGTGCCTGTGAATCAATCTGAGAAGTTGCTGAATTTTTTCTTCTTAACTCCTCATTCAACAAACTGCCTGTTACTTGACTCATGGTGATAACACCGTCTGGTGCAGAATTACTGAGGGAAACTACCAGTGTCTCCCAACTTTCTGGCAATGAACTGAGAAGTAACAATGCCTGCAACTCATCATCAAGAGACATTTTCATAGAGGATAACTGGTTATTAATACTCTGCATTTCATTCAAATGCTCAGCAATAGAAGCACCCTCTTTATATTTCAGATTCACTAGTTTTCTGATCAAGAAAGCCTTGTTGCCAGCTGTTTTTCTCTCATATAGACTTTCTAACTTTTTCCAAAGAGAGTTTGCAGAAGTCTCAGTGGAAACATGGTGAAAGACACTATCATCCAACCATTGCCGAATAAAACCGACTGCCTTCCGATCTAACATGATCCAAGCATCGTCTGTCACTGTAGCGGACTTTGCTTTGACCCCTTCTAAAGGTCCATATAGATCCTTGCAATATAAGAGGTCCTCCATCCTTAGTTTTCATATCATCCAATTGTTTCCGTTCAGACTGATCATGCGGGAAACATTACCGGCCTCCATGCTCGCACACACAAAAAAAATTCACAGGCTCTGATACCAGTTGATGGGAAAGAATCCGTGTACGAGCAAATACTAGCAGACCGTAATACGCAGCGGAATAATAAATAAAAATGCGCAAACCACACAATCACAGAAACACCAAGATTTACGTGGAAAATCCCTTCAAGATAAAGGAAAAAAAACCACGAGCAAGCCAGAGAAGAAGATCCACTATAAAATAATAAATATCCAAGTCTCAAAGTCCCTTGCCAGAACTTGAGAAACAATCACAAGAGAATAATAGGGATATAAGGATTACGTCACCGAAAAATACGGTCTCCTGCGTTACCTCATTATTTTCTTTTCTTCTCTTCTTCTTCTTCTTCTTCTCTTGTTTTTCTTCTGTAGCACCTTCACGTGATTCCTGGAGTGGAAGTCCTCCCACGTAGTTAAGCACCAAGCAGCAGCCCTTCCTTCTCTTCCCCTAGCAATCCATGCTCCTAGAAAAAAGAAATACCTGCTACATGCTTCTCCCCTTTTTATACGGCTGCTCCTTAAAAAGAGAAAACCCAAAAAGGAAGGCAGCTACTCCTTTTATAAAGAGAGAAAAACAAACCCTAGTAGAAAAAGGAGTAGCGCTCCCTTTTGCCCTAATGGGCTGAATAAGTGGGCCATGGGCCCAACACTGGAAGTCATGTAACAGGGTCTACTCAATACAGAACACAAACAAAAAAAACAAGCAATGGACTGAAGGCAGGTTGCCAGACTTAGAGGAATGGGTGCACTCTTGGTGCTGGCGAGCTTCATGCCTCTAGATATATACGTTGGTGTAGCAACCTAAGCTTCCTACCATCCAAGGTATGAAGCATTTGAACTTGTTGCAAAGGATCGTTGCCTGCTCAGACTATAGCATAACACTAATTTCCAGCAGGTGAATTGAAGAAAAATAACCAAGATACATTGTACAGTTTGAATTTGTTTATCTGCCGTTTCACCTTATCCACTTCACTGAAAGGTGTTAACTAGCAAGCTACAAATATTTTCTGACCATATCTAAAACTCGAACAAGTTCTCACGTTGTATAGTTATATGTCCATTACACAACCATAACATGGCTGAGAACAATTACATACAGCTTAAGTTATTTTTTATCAGTGTCATCAGAATCAAGGTTGTTTAGATCCTAGTGGGATTTGGCTGAAATGACTGCTCCTTGATGAAATGGACCTTATGGGCTTGCTCATCTTCGGTGTCAAAATAGCTGGAAGTAACTGCTAGTCCCTTCTTTTAATGTTGGTGGCACCCCAAGTCCATGAACAGTTTGTTCCCTCTTCATGTTGCAAAGGATGGGCAGCTACCGTAGACTAATTGAAACGCCAGTGTCAGGAAAATAACAGTACCTAACGTTCCCACGTTCATGATAATCTTTCTTAAAGCTTTGAAAAGGATTCAGCAGAACAGGGCATTCTCATGCATCCCATTCATCATTACTCAAGTACAATCTTATATTTGTATAAATTCCTTCACTGATTTGTAGATCAGAGTCAAATCCAAGCAAATATAGTAATCATGGAACATATCAAACTGACTGCATGATAAAAATATAAACCAATTTACCCCACAGAGGAAAACAGAAGCAAAAAAGAAAGAATACACTGCTTAGGATCATTCACCTATAATCATCATATTACAAAATAGTGCAAAATCACTCTAAAGAGATTATCTAATGATTGCCAAATAAGTTTAAACCATTCATGAACGTGCATTATGAATTGTGAATGCGAGTTGATGAATTCCTAACTTCTAAAGCAGTACATGGCAAATGCAGGCATCAACAAATGATATATTATGGCACTGCTATTCCATTTAGGCAAAAAGTCTATCTCAAAATCAATAAAACACATGGTATAACCAGTGAAATATATGTAAAAGAGATATAATCAGTAGAACAAATCCCAGTTCGCTGTTTTAACAAAATAGTCTAGTTTAAATGTTGTAAAGGTATTTGATCTTCTTTAACCTCGTGTCTGAATGTAAATGGTCGGCCTTCTGATCTTCAGTACAGTAACGAGCTTCTGCAAAAAAAAAAAAAAAAAACACTCTGTTAAGACAAGATTGAGATCAACTTTTTATAGCATTAGACAAGATTGGCTCGATTGGAACTCGAGAATTTTTCTGAAAAAAGAAACTTCAGCAATCATTGTGCTGCATAAAACTCTCCAAGCATTCCTGATGCAGGGAAATGTATGCTCGGGCAAGTCAGGATAGCCACTTAATATTCTGTCTTCTTCAATGACTTTAATGCAACTCTCTCTGTTTTTTCCCTTCCAACATCTCCAATCGATGTACCTTCCCTATAATTATATTCATCCATTCATTCTTCTCAAAAGAATCCTTCTTCCTCTGCTTTGGCAAAATTTTGAAAAAAAAAATAATTATGCGATCTTCTACGGACATCACAATTAGTGATCTCCTTCCCAGGAGTCGCAAGATTATGAGAACAAGTAAACCATATGAGAAGTTGAAACTTAGAGTTATTATCCTAATGATTCATAAATAGCGTAGACTTGAGATGGAGCTTATTTGATTTGAAAACAAGCCAAACCTAATTTTTTCCTATACTCAGAGTCAAGCCTAAATATTTCGGACTTGTGGAAATAATTAAAAACTCATGGTTAAAAATCCATTTAGCTAAAAACGTGACCAAGCCTGTAATATTTGTGTAAAGTTTGGATACGCTTGCCTATCCATGACCAAACCTAAATTTGTTAGTTTAACTACTCGGTTCAGGGAATCTGCACACCCATGACAGGCCTTTATATCACACCTCTGCTGCTGGCGTCAAAAACCTGCAGAACTCGATCTTATTTACAGCATGGCTTAAACTCAGTTCAGTCTAGGAGAGCATACTTCAGGTGTTCGATTGGGCTGAAGTGGAATCAAACCGAGTTCCCAACAAGCTAAGACAGGAAGGCCTAAAAATGGCATCGCACAGGGATGAACAGGGACCAACTACTTCCATGAAGTTCGCCCTTGCTCAGCCCACTTACAGCATTCCAAATGCGACTCTTAAGGGGTGAACAGAGGTAGGAAACATCGATAGTTCATGAGGTTCGTTGCAGAAAAATGGCTGGCAAGGGCTGAAACCATGATAACGATGATACCGCAAGCTTAGTAACAACTAATCAAAATGCTAGAAAAATATAAAGGCAAAAATAATGACACAATTACTACATATCATCTCGTTCTTAAAAGAGGGGCACTGCTTCACTTATAGAGGATTCTAACATTGTGATAAATTATGTAAACAACCAGCCCTTTCAGAGAACATAAATATGGTACTCCTTGCACATTAGTGCATTACACTTCCACAGCCAAAAATTAATAAAGATGAGATCAGCTGAGCTCAGAGAAGATCAAAAAAGTAATCCAAGCCTTGTCCAATTTCCCAAATCGAAAGGCCAGCACCCCAGTCTCGAGCTTCATCAGCCGCACAGAAATCGACATCAATGATGGGTAAAATACGGCATGCCTCTCATTGTTATGAGAATAGATAAAAAGTGCTCAGCACTTTTGTCCTCCCACCGAAGCACAGATTGGTGCTTCTCCAGCAATGAAATGTAATCCCTTCCGGTGATAGCTCCACCACCTACAAGAGAACATAATGGTTAAGCATGCAGTGCCAGCGAATGAAAAATTCACTTATAATGAATGGAATGAAGATTTTCCCTCGGTATGTAAACAAGACAAGATGGTGACAGAGACATAGCATAAATCGGATATGGTATTCTATTCACAAAACTACAATTTTACTCCAGAGTTCACAACTGACTTCCACATAAGGACCTCTAGAACCAGTGGTCCTGCAAGGTTTCAACACCCGAGAATCCAGCAAAAAAGGTTACCCTCTTGCAATACATTTGTATTCTGTGCATACGCCACTGACATGATATATAAAATTACTCACTGAATTGTCTAAACTGTGTAAATAACTATCTTACCTATGCAAAAAAAATCTCAGCAAAAGCTATATTAGAAATTTATTTAGATTATCTTTCAGCCTGCTTAAGACCAAAGAATGACAATGGATGGTGCAAGATACTCTGAAACCCAGCGGTGTCCATTATGTAACCGAAACATTCAGGCTATGGTGAATTGCAGGATAAACTGGGATAAGAGGGGGGATCACCTATTTTTCCAGTTTATTATATTTTATCCTGTCAAGTGCCTTTTTAGGCTCCTTAATTGTTGATCAGTAAAAGAGGGTCTCTAGAAGACTTCCTGCGTGCTAACCTGTCACTCACAGACTCTGAAAAAGTTTTGTGGAAAAAGCAGAATATCATTATCACAATTCTAAACCTCCTTTTTCCACCTCAAGTTATTCATCAAGTCCCCCTCAAGCTGATGACGACTATTTCCAACCATATGGGAAGAGATGCAAACGAGTCGACCAGAGATAAGTCTTCCCCAGCTTGGTTTATTGCTAGAAAGATATAGAGCTGAGTTTGACAGCTCGTTTTCAACCATGGCTCCTTTGTCATTTGCTTTGATGCTCTAGCATGGTCCATTAAATTTGAACAAGTTTCTTATCAAGACAAGCAGAGCTCCAACGCATTTTTGCAAACCTAACATATTCAAGTAGCGCCCATTTTTGAGCCTAGATTTAAAAATTTCCAAATTCAGTTTGATTCCCTAGCCAAACCAGGCTCGATGAGCCGCCCTTGCTAAGCAGAGCCCAAGTTGCTCATAAACAGCTTAGCTCATTTGCAGCCCTGCAAATGAGGCCCTAAAATTTTATCACAAACAGAACATGCTATGATCTGGCTAAATCCACAAGCAACACTCTTGAAGACATCCAGCACTTACTGCTAGAAATCAATCATAGACTGCAAACATACCTCCTGAGAGAACGAAATCGTTCCCATAAAAATTGATGCCTAGGAAGATTTTGCGAGCATGGCCACCAGATTTAGAATCACCAAGAAGCATGTGCAGTGAAGAACGTATCCAGTTCAGGGGAGCATTTGGACCAGGACGTTGAGGCCCTGAAAAGTCGTAAGTCATCAAAGAGAAACCATCTACAACATCACTAAGCTCCTCAAGATCTTGGGGCCCAAAATCATATTCACCAAGCTTTTCTGAATAAGGAGATATGACATAAACCAATTCCAAACTGTGAGCAGCATCTGATATTGAGTTCACTGAATGCAAAGCTTCTCCCAACTGCTTGATAAATTGTAGTGCCTGCATTGCACCAAAAAACATAAATAAATATTACTTATATGATGCTTAAGCTAAAAATAAAACAAGTATTGCATGTGGTGTAACGGTGGTCTATGCTTCAGTAGCTCATGCTATTCTAGGTCCAAGCATTTCAAATGTCACAGAAAAATACTGTATATGCATACTAATATTTGTCAGCCAGGAGTTTAAATTATAAGTGCAAATAGCATGAAGATTTTCAGAAAGTACATGATTTTAAAATAAATAACAACAAAGTTGTTTTTTTTTTAAAAAAAAGAGAGAATTATAGGTTTGTAACAAATGAAAGTGCTACCATATATTTTTTTGCATGACACAAATTTGGAACTGGCTTAGCAACTTAAAGAGTTAACAGAACATTCTAAAGTTGTCGTGATATGTTCTCGTGATGACAGCATCCAGAATATGATGTGGTCCAACAAAAGGAGTCCTTGAAACACCAGTAGAATGGACAATTCTAAATATGATGAAGAAAGAGAAATGCATCTCTAGATGTCAGCTTTTAAATTGATGAATATTAAGTGGAAAAAACTATTAAAGAAGACTACATGTCAATGGAAAAAAGAAAAAGCCACCAAAGATATGGAATAATCCCATCACAATTATTGTTAATACAAAGCGAACACTTAAACTATGAACTTATCAAGAATAATCAAGTTGGAAAGTACCTTACTACGCATGTCCGGATCATGCAGTACGCCATAAGCTGCCCATCTTGACCACGATTCTAGCACAATACCATCATACCCCATATCCCTATTCACTGACAAGTAGTGGTTAAATTTAACAATTCCACAAATATTGTTGTAGAAAAGATGATAACAAGGATGCTTGTTTAAAAAGAAGCACTTACTTGCACTCCGTTACTATAACATCAATCGCCTTAGTCCACTGCTGCTTCTTCAGGAGCAGCTCTGCAGGAAATGCTTCTAGAACAACTCTAGGTAAAACCTATCAAACAATCATATGTACAACCATTAGATAAAATTTACTTTGCATGGGTATTAGTACTGGTGCCAATGTCAGATCCTAATCTGTGGCAACTATAAGTTTAAAACAAAATTTTCAGCACGAGACTATTAATACTTATATATATATATATATATATATATAGACATTTTTTCAGATCTTATTAATATATAAAGAATACTAAGTGTTGATAAGCAAAAATCAAATGGTAGAGACCAAGAGATGAACCACACAAAGTCTGCTAACTATTTGCCATGAATGAGCCAGAAAACGACAAAACTTATAGGGATAAGACATCTTATGGACATAACCGATCCATATATATATAGATTTTGGAGATAAATCAAAGGACATCAACACCTCTTAACTGCAATTCATATATTTCTAAGCATAATTATGTTTATAAATTAATAATCTATTAGGTTTAGTGTATCCTAAGAAAAATAGTAGAGTTGATTCTAGGGAACTTTCCTGTAACATAGATTCTTCAATGAAGAATTTTCAGAAACTTGTAGAAATATTTATACAGGATGAGTATGGAAACATATGAAAATTACTACATCACTATGTCAGCCCAGTAAAGTAACCAAGTTGCACAGCTTTCTCTGATATTTTTTAGAGGAAGATATCAAATAAAAGAATTGGCAATGAAATATGCGCACGCGCACGGACAAAAAAAAAAGGAGCAAATTCTGCAAAATACCTATCTAATTTTTAGCAGTATATTAATAAAGCGTTGTTAGCAACTGAAAAGTCTAATAAAAAAGAAAATAATAATTACACAAAATTGACAGCAAGCATTGTGCACAAAGCATCAGTTTAGCATTAGAAGCTCAAGACAAAGACATACCAAAGAATGTCCATTCATTCGAATTTCAGAAATCCATTTGACATCAGCATTATGTCGTCCTTCAAGAACTAGTTTATTCCCTTCACTAAGAAGAGACATATTAATTGAAGAACAAAAATAATTTACAACAAGACACAGCTGGTTATTTCACTGGAATAATCATACCTCTTCAGCTCATACCAGACAGGCGATAGATGTGTTAGCTTCGAACTGAACAGTTTTGCCATTTCATAACCTTTGGAATTCCTGAATTACATATTCCCTCAAAGTAAGCAAAGAAATCAATCATAATGTATGGTTCAAAGCAGAGACAACATTTCTAGAAATATCTTAAAGGAATGCACATAGTCTGCAAAACAAAATTTGAAGGTATCATTATGAAAACCCTAGCTTTAGTGCCATCACAGAAAACCAGTAATAACGCATATAGAATAAATAAAAAATAATAATAGGCTAGTGCATTTGATGTATTTTCATCATTTATTTGATTATCACCAAACAATGTATTCAAAGTGATAAAAAGAATTTTATGATAGCATCCACTGGAGTCATTATATAAAAGGTGGTTGTGTTTTCCAGGATGAGTTGCACGGTAGTAAGGTTGAGGGTGCTGTTAGGCTGTCACTCTGATTAGGGTGAAGAACAGACAGTGGATTAAGGGTTTTACAAGGTCAGTCAACATAAGTTGGAAGAAGGGGAGATGGCAGGAGTTGCAGGATGAAGAAGGCACCAAAGGTGGATTGTGACAAGAAGGTGGCAGTTGAAGGTGTTCTATCAAATTTCTAACTTGGAATTCTTATTATCCATAACCAAATAAATAATTAATTGATTTTCTTAGATCACACTCTGAATATTTTATTTGTAGGTTTCTTGTTTCTATAGACCCAAAACCAAAACATCAAATTAGATTCCGATCAAACTATCAAGGTATCATCTTCCACTGTTACGCCAGCCAAAAGCCTAACAAGCATGAACTATGACCTTATTTATGTCAAGAAAAATAATTTACCAATAATTTTGAACATAATGGAAATTTCAGTCATCTAGGAATCAACAACAGTGTTGCAGAAGAAGATGAACCAAAAGATGGTAGAGATTGCAAGAAATGATTGCAAAAAAGGAAAATTTTGTTCTCCACAATCCGTTTGGATCTTTGGAAGGGTAGAAGAGGATGAAGGGTGGCGAAAGAAAGGAAGGGAAAGGGAGGGTTGCTACCCTCTCATTATTTGGGATGGAGGAAAAGGAAAAGGAATAGTTTGTAATCAGAATGGGAAGAAAAATTATATTTACAAAATCACAGATATATCCCTATCATAAGAGAAATCATTTCTCTTAATCAAATTGTAGAGATGAAGTTGTAAAAATATGGCAAAAATTATAAACCCATTCCCCTTCCTCTCTTTACTCTCCAATTTAAGGGGTTAAAAAATTTAACATTTGAAGGGAAATAAAAAGGAATAACCTCCGTTCGCTCCACTTCCTCATTTCCCCTCCCTCTCAAACACGGTTCTTTTTAAGCCATCCAAACAGACCCAAAAATTTTAAGCACAATCATAAATATTTTCAACATGATTTACGTACAAGGGAATCATGAAAAAGCATTACTGGGTAGTGAAAGAGAAAATATGAAAAGATTGCACTACTGTACGAAATCAAGAATCACAGGCATCGATCTAACCTTAAATAGCAATCAAGAAGATGATAAACAAATTCGAGAATAACAGGACCTTCAAAGCCTAACAACATTAAGTGGAAAAAAAAGATGGAATCTTTACAAACTATTTCCTTGCATCCTAAAATATAATACGAGGAAAACATTAATAATAGTAACTGGTTGGGATGGGAACAAAGCACATGCCAGGGAGTTATGTATGCCAGCACGGGATTCGGGAAGTGGCGGCCGGATTTGTTCTCAGAAACCCTTCCATGCTCCTGAAATAAATCATAACATCACCAAATGACGGAGGGAAAAATCAGTAGAGAGGGATGGCCAAAAGAGGAGAAGAGTTCATAAAATTACGGCGAGGATTTCTTGGAAGGAGACGTCGGGCTTGACGAGACCCCGCTCGTAGACGGAGAGGGCCAGCGACGCGGCCGGCGCCGGCGAGCGGCGGCTGCCGCGGTACACGGTGAGGGACCCGGCGACCAAGAAAAAAGCAAGCGAGAAGACGACGAGGGGAGTGGAGGAGGGGATTCGGCAAGGCGAGGCGGCGGGGCTTCCGGACGGAGAATCTCGTCCCGGGCGGTCAGAACCGGACGGGCGGCCAGAAGGCGGGTTATTCCGGCGGTCTCGTCTCCGGGGCGGCATCGCCGAGCCGGGCGGCGACTTGGAGAAGACGATCGAGGGTTTCTGCGCTCCCAGCCGGGGTGCGTGGCTGGTTTGATGAGCTGGACCAATTCATAGACTGGGCACGGGAGATTTAACTGTCAAATGTGTCTGTCGTGTTTACAAAGGAAAAGACTTTGCACACCATATTATTTATTATTATTATTATTATTATATTATTATTATTATTATTATTATTATTTTTATAAGTAGGCGATCACGTAAGTCTTATGTGAATCAGTCCAGATTGATCGGAGTACAAAATTTGCTACAAGAGAGAGGGGCAGAAGTCATCCGGCTTCCAAAACCAAGCCAGCCCACCCCACCCAGTCCACCGCCGAATTGACTTCTCTATAGATATGATGGATCTGGAGCAGTCAACCTCCTACAGGATGGACCAAATATCCCTCATAATCGAATAGTGGGGCACCGAGAGTAATTCTCCTTCCGCGGCCAGGAAACGACCGTCATAGAGTCACCCTCGATCATGAGCCTATGAGCATGAAGAATCCAAGTAGTATAAGATATACCCGCCCAAGCATCATAAAGTTCCGCCATATGGACAGTCGAGAGAACCAAAACCACCCGCCGCCACAGATCTCCTTGAGGCCCACGGATGATAAATGCTGAGCCAACAACTCTACCACGAACACTCCCATCAAAGTTGACTTTGACAAACCCTGGAGGAGGGCTCCCAGGAGATGAAAACGTATGCCGGTTCGCTGTCGTACAGCAAAGGAACCCCAGTGGCCAGAGGAGTCAGAACCAACCGCCATGAAAGCACGGGCGCAGTCCGACATCAAAGATCTAATCTTTCACACTATCCTGCGTGAAGAAATCCTATCCTCCGTAAAAATGAGCTGATTCCTCGACAGCCAGAGTTGGTAAGTCGTGCAGCCCAGAGACCACTCTCCTGCAAGGAGCCCCTCCGGAGATCATAAAGAAAAGAAGAACGCGGAGAGCCCGAAGCATCCAATCTGCTAGAATAGCCCACCAAGTACCATATCCGACTAACTCTGGGACATGTGAAGATAGCGTGGTCAGAGGACTCCTCCTCCAACCTACAAAAAGGACAAGTCGGCTGAATATGCAGACCCCTCCGAGATAGAAGACCATAGGTTGGAAGACAGTCCCAAAGGAGCTTCCAAATAAATAGCCGAACCCTAAGAATGGTAGGAAGCTTCCAGATCCAAGCAGCATCCATCGTACGGTGAGACTGAGGCCTGAACATCTTCAGAAGGTCCCTGGTGGGGGCCCTAGAAAGACAAGATCTCTGCCAAAGCCTGGAATCAGAAAGGCGACCAGGAATAAGGGGCACTGAGAGGATCCGCCGAGAAAGCTCCTCACCAAAGAATCGGGACACCGAGGGGATATGCTAGGCGGGGGGATCAGAGGCAATCAAATCCTGAACCCTTAAGCTGGAGGGCGTATCAATATTAATAAAGGAGGGCCACCTAAGAGAGGAATCTCAGCAATCCAAGAATCCTGGATAACATTAATCAAGGAGCCATCTCCGATCATCCAAGTGATATTATCCAGGATAGACTGGCCATGCCGACAAACCTCCTTCCAAAAAGAGGAACAGCCCCTGGATGGGACAATAGGCAAGCCGGACATCCAATCTTCATACCTCGAACGCACCAGAGAGCTCCAAAGACAAAACGACTTCATGAGGAAATGTGATGCATGTCTAGCAAGAAGGGCTTCTCTTCTGACAACCAGGACTGAATCCCAAGACCACCATCTTGGATAGGCATACAAACCAGATCCCAAGACAAAATGAATACTGTGGCCATCTTGCATAGAAGCCCATAGAAAGTCTCTGAAACATCTCTCAATCCTCCTGAGACAAGAAATCGGAATGGCAGCATTCGAAAGAAGATGCAAGGGAAGAGAAGAAAGAACCGAACGGATAATAATGACCCTAGCCATCATAGATAAGTCAGTGGCATGCTACCCCTCAATGTGCTGCCGCACCCTCCTCTCAAGCTTAGCAAAGTCAGAACAGCGGGGCCATCTACCGGTAATGGGGATCCCCAAATACATAAATCTGTCAGACTGAGAGTAATACCCGATAGATTAATAATGGCTTCCTTGGTGGATCTAGAAGTCTTCGGGCTGAAACAAATAGAAGACTTAAGGAAATTAACCTTCTGACCCCCGAAGACTGGCAATACCGGTGAATAATAGAATGAAAAGAAGCCGCATTCTCTGTGGTAGCCTGACCCAGGAGAATACAATCATCAGCGAAAAGAAGATGAGAGATCGAAGGGCCCATACTCCTAGCCATAAATGGGACTATCCGTTAGTCCTGCTGAGCCAGATGTAAAGCTCGTGAAAGATCATCCACAGCCAGAATAAACAGAAGAGGGGACAAAGGACACCCCTGCCGCAGCCCCACGAAAGAGTGAAAGAACTCAGCGCAAGCAGTTCAGATTCAAGCAGTTTTGGTCTGTCCACTCTGCTGCTCGTACTATTATTTCACAGATTTGGCATCTTCCTGTTAGGGGTAATGCTATTTATTGATTATCTCGTCGTCTTATGCTGGCAAGGCGTAGACTTTCCAGATGGAACAGGCTGGAGGTGGGTGATCTGGTTAGACAAATTGAACAGGTTGAAGCTGATATTAGTGAGTTACAGGCGAAGGAGGATCAGGATGGGTTTCTATTGGATGTGGACCTCTCTGCTCTTCGGGAGAAGCTTGCCAGTCATCACTCTCTTTTTCGGCACAAGAGGTGTATTGGTGGCAGAGATCCAGATTTCAGTGGATTCATGATGGGGACCGTAATACTAGGTTCTTCCATCAGGCTACCCTGAAGCGGCGCTACTAACAGGATTTGGAGGTTAGTTGATGGTGAGGGGCACTATTAGGAGGATATCCACACTATCCGGGACCTGCTTCTTCATTTCTTTCAGTCTAGATGGACTGAATCCACTAGTGCTGGGGCCCCGACTGTTCAGGTCCCTGAGTCCAGGAAGGTTTCTTCCCTGGACAATGATATGCTTGTTAAGCCGATTACCACGGTTGAGATTAGGGAGGCCCTTTGGGAGCTTGGTTTGGATAAGGCCCCTGGACCTGATGGCTTTCCGCCTTTCTTCTTCCGTCATTATTGGGATATCATTGGGCAGGAGGTAGTGCAGGCTATTCAGATTGTATTCCACTCTAATCACATTCCTTCGGAATGGAATCAGACTCTGATTACTTTGGTGCCCAAAGTTAGATGCTTCTCTCCCTCAGCACTTTCGGCCCATCAGCCTATGCACTACACTGTATAAGTCTGGTGATCCCTCACCTCATTTCTGCCGAACAAGGGGCGTTTATTCGAGGGCATTCTATTTTGGATAACGTCCTCATCGCTTAGGAGTTTATGCATGATCTCCATAGAGCTCCGGCCAATCGGTGTCTTATGGCTGTTAAGCTCGACATGGAGAGAGCTTATAATAGACTGAGCTGGCCTTTTTGTACCTGTCTCTTCAGGAGTTTGGTTTTGATGGTCAATTTATAAAGTGGATATTGCATGTGTTCAGGGGCCTTCCTTCTCTCTGATTATTAATGGGAGCCCGACTAAGTTCTTGCATACCACATTTAGAAGTCCTATATTGATTGTATCATTTCTTATTATTGATCATATATATATAATATTTATTAAAAAATATTAAAATATTTTTATAATTTTTTTAAAAAAATTATGACATTTCAGTTTTAAACTTACGGTATCCGTTCAGAAAGCAAAAAAAAATTACGACATTCTAGTCATAAACTTACGATACCATAGCTATAGAATTACGATACCCACTCAGAAAACGTATCTATATACAAATTTTTTAAAAAATAAACGGGTATTAATGCATTACTTGTCAAAATGTAAGATGATATTTCAGTTTTAAATTTACGACACCCTAGTTTTAAACTTACGACATCCATTCAGAAAGAAAAAAAAAATTACAACACCTCAGTTTTAAACTTGCGATACCCTAGTTTTAAACTTACGACATCGTTTAGAAAACGTGTTTGTACACAAATTTTAAAAAAAAGCTGAACGGATATTAATGCATGTCAGACAATTTCTTTTTGGAATTTATGTACATATACTTTTTCTGAACTGATGTCTTAAGTTTAAAACTAGAGTATTGTAAGTTTAAAATTGGAGTGTCAAAAATTTTTTTTTTCTTGTCTTAATTTTATAACTATGGTGCCGTAAGTTTAAAACCGGGGTGTCATAAATTTTTTTTACTTTATGAACATGTATCTTAACTTTATAAGTGTCTATTGGCCTAGATGGCAACCCAAGAGGGGAGGGGGTGAATTGGGTTCTTAAAAATTTGATCTTTTAAAAACTATATGCTTTGGAATAAATGAAATTAAGTGCAGGATAAATATTAAACACAAATAACGAGATAGAGCGAGAGAGTCAAAAACGGCAAACACAAGGATTTTATAGTGGTTCGGTGTATCCAACACCTACGTCCACTCCCAAGTATCACTTGGGTCCACACTATAATCTACTTGATTACAGCCGAGTTTTTTACAAGCTCACAACTCAAAACTTGTTATTTTCCCGGGATTACAACGAATCCAGCTGGTTTTCCAGGCTCACCAGCACTAAACCCAACCACAAGCTATCCTTAGCTTGTACCGAGGTATACCACCTCCACTAATTCAATCCCTTGATTGAACTAGCCAACAACTATGAAAAATAGAGTTTACAATACAAGACAGCTCCTTAAGTGAGCAAATAT
>UESW01004360.1:41742-109860 GCA_900491605.1 Calamus simplicifolius | reverse complement strand
TGTAGTAGTCAGTGTGCCTAAGGTTCTTCGATGGCTCATTCTCAGAAATAGCTACTCCTTGACTTCTAAAAACCAAGGTTAGGATCATCCCATAAGGCAGTGAAGATCTCCTCTTGCCCCGGCCTCAGCCATATACCATATCATCATTCCAGCAAGATTTATTGGCTGACCCGTCAAGATACTGTCCATGACTACAATGTCTCGCTCTGAGACATACTCAAAACGGCCAGTCTTGGGAAATAGAATCCTACTGCAGATGTTATGCAACAGCCTAAGCTCAAGTGGTAATTGGTTTGCCCTAACCTCTTCAAATTCAGTTATCTCTCTTCCTAACATTCTTGATAAAGCAGCCAATCTCTCACTGTGAATGTTTGCAACAAATCCAGTGACAGGAATACTTAACAGATTTCCTAAAATTTGAAAAGTAAGATGAATTCTCTTTCCTCTTACTGAACTAACAATCCCACCATCTCCTCTAGATAAATTCAGGTAAAATTCTTTAACAAGAGCTGGATAAGTAGGAACATCCAAAGAGCAAACTTTATCCCAACGAGTTCTTTAATCTGTCTCCCAATGTCAAAACCCTGGTATCAAAGAAATCAAAATCTACTTTCCTACCCATGGTAATAACTCTCCCAGCAAGGGTATCTACCTGAGGAGAGGAGGGTCCAGGATTATTTGAAGGAGTTGATGAAGAATCATCACTGGGAGTAGGTTCTCGGACGGGACGCCTAGCCGTACGCTTCCTCGTAGCAACGGGAGCATCAAAGACCGATCCCCTATGCTTAGGTGCCATAGAAATCTTAAGGAATTGTTGATTTGAAGAGTATTTGACTTTGGAAAGTTTGGAGAGTGTTTGGAGAAGATTTGGAGAGGGTTGGAGAAGATAAAAATCGAGAAGGTATCGATTCTGCCCTAATAAAGTCAATTTGGGTCCACGAGGTGTCGACTCCCGCAAAGTTGGGTGTCGACTCCAAGTCGCTAACACAGTTAGCGCCCGAACTGGAGTCGGCTCCACTTAAGCAGGTGTTGGCTCCAAGGTCAAGACCGAGAGCGACACAGAAGAGGTGTCAACTCCTCAAATAGAGGTGTCGACTCCACTGACAGATTCAGAGAAAAAAATGAATTTCAAACAGCCGAAACTTGTCAAAATAAGGTCAATAAATTTTTGAAAAAATCTTTGGAATGTGAGGGATCAAATTGCTCAAATGACTAGATAAATTGTCCTTAAAATTATGAAAGGAATCTCAAGAAATTAATAGAAATCTAGATAATCATTCCTTAGGGTTTCAAAGTCATTCCAAAGGATCACAAATCCCTATTCACCTCTAAGATAACAAAATCTTTCTTCACTCAAAGGTTTTGTAAATATGTCTGATGCGTGTCATAGTGCAACGATTAAAACACCTTAATTTCACTATTAGAATAGCGAGAGTAAGGGATCGATTCCACAGGGACTTTAGCGATTATCTTGAAATAATTTATAAATTTAACTAAATAGATAACTAAGTAGATAATTTGTAGTGCAAAATAATAAGATATGGTCTATCTTATAGAGCACGGCTCGTACCCGTAGATCACGGTCCGTCCCTTTTAAGAATAGATCAGTCTAAATTATTTTCACTTAAATAAATTTAATAACAATTAAACATGAATAGAAACTTTATTTCATAACATCCAAGAGTGCATATTAAAATCTAAAATAAAAGAGTTTTAATTTCTGAAGCAATAAGAGAGCAACAAATTCTTCATAAATCAAATCAAAGACCAGATGAAACAGACTGAAGACAGGCTGAACCTGACATGAACCAGCCCACGAACGGATCCTCCAACGCCCACAGAGCACGATTGAGGAAGAACAGAGCTTCTCTCCTCTTCTTCAAAGCCACGGCTGAAAGAAGAACAAAACTTCACGGCTTGGAACCTCCGAACGGCTACTCCAACGCCCATGGACAGATTTCTCCCTCACGGCTTGGAACGGATGCAGATCGATGGATGGCTCCTTCTCCCTCTGCTATTTGTAGAAGCCCCGAAGACGCGGGCGAGGATTCTTGCCAAAACAGAGGATGCGGAAGAAAATAACGAAGAAAATTGGATAAATCCTCAATAAAATTCAAATTCCTTCTAAAGGAATTTAATTCTCTCAATTTCAATCTAATCTATTCCTTAATTGGTGGAGGAAACGTTAGAATTGAATTGGAGAAGAATCGGTGAAAAAAAGAAAACTGAGAAACGATGAAGTCGGCACTTGTTTGCCGACTTTGCTTTAAAATCCGTGCTAAATCCTTATAAAATCAATTCCGAGCTCATCTTAATCCGATTTGAGTGCCGTTTGCGTCATTAAATCCCTAAAATCGAGCTCTTTAAATTGATAAGGTTTTATCTAAAATATTATATAAAATATTAAAATATTAAATAATAATAGGTACGTTAAATTATTAATTAATAGGTTTTGATAATTATTTATGCGTTTATCACTCCCCCCAACTTGAATCTTACTCGTCCTCGAGCAAATAAAAATTTAGAAATATGTACCAAGCTAGTCCAAGAATTGATAGTTATCTTATAGTTTTTTTTTTTTTTTTTTTAGATCATAAGGGAAGTACTTCATTGGATTATTAAGTTTTTTTAGTGATAAAGTGTAGTCCATAAGAATTTATAGAAGTCTTTCTTCACCAACTTTCCACTTCTCTGATTAAGTCTTCTAACTTAATTTGGGTTGGGTGTAATGTCTTTTGTACTTTGGTTCTTTATTTATTTATTTATATGTAAAGTCAGTGCAATGTCCTAACCCCTTGCTTTCTAATTAACCCTTGTAGCGAGCTTTAGGCCAATGGCTCCCAAACCAATTGGTTTTAGGGCATTAGGTGTAAAACACCCCTCGACTTACTTACTCGAGTTAAAAAGGCTTTAGGTAGGACTGACTCTACTTAGGTTCTTTTACATTCCCACCTTTTTACGCGAACAACATCACTTTCTTAGGTGACGGGGCCCGGTTACTCAGTGAAAAATGCTAAGAACCTAATCTATTAACTTTAAGAGAGATTTTTTTTTTTTTTTTTTTTTTTTTTTTTTTTTTGAATAACATTTTCACCCATACCCTTATTAAGTAGATTGTACTATTAAGATCAGTGGTCAGGAGGGTCTGAAATTATTCTAAAAATTTTTCTGGGCTAAACCCTACCTTTTATTAGGTTTTCTTAATAATTTATTCCTCAGTATTTCAAAAATAATCTAACCATTAATTCATTAATAGACTGCTTGATTAACTTCAAATCGAGACAGAATTTGGTAACACATCTGATTATAGTTTTACTCGAGGATTTATTTTTTTTTCCTCCCCCCAACTTAATTTCCATTGTCCCTAATGGAAGAAAAATTAATTAATTTCAAGGAAAGATACTACCTGGTAGAGTATTTGAAGGTTGGAAGTTTCATTGTTGCCATCTTCTTTCAATCTGCTTCTGTTGCTCTTCTCTGGTCATACTAAAAGAACACACTAAAAGAAAGAAAGTTAAAAATAACTAATAAACTGGGTTGCCTCCCAAGAGCGCTAAGTTTAAAGTCTTCAGCCAGACTGTGCTACTTATTATGATAGTGTTGGGTTCACAAGATCAATTGATTCAACAACTTCTCCATCATTAATTTCTTCTATATATGGTTTCAAACGTTGGCCATTTACTTTGAATGTATTTCCTTGCTTGGGGTCTTTAAGCTCTACAGCTCCATGGGAAATACTTGAGTTACTATAAAAGGTCCATTCCATCGTGAACGAAGTTTTCCAGGGAAAAGGTGTAATCTTGAATTGTAAAGCCATACTTTTTGATTTGGTTCAAAAATTTTTCTACTAATAAATTTGTCATGATATGCTTTGGTTCGTTCTTTATAAATTTTTGAGCTCTCATATGCCTCATTTCGTAGCTCTTCTAACTCATTCAATTGAAGTTTTCTATTGACACCTGCATTTTCATATCATAATTAAATTGCTTGATAGCCCAAAATGCACGGTGTTCTAATTCTACAGGTAAATGACAGGCTTTTCCAAATACGAGCCTATAAGGAGACATTCCTATGGGAGTTTTAAATGCAGTACGATAAGCCCATAATGCATCATCCAAACGTTCTGACCAATCTTTCCTATCAGGTCTCACCGTTTTCTCAAGGATATTTTTAATTTCTCTATTTGATATTTCAACTTGGCCACTAGTTTGGGGATGATAAGGTGTAGCTACCTTATGAGTAATTCCATATTTGTTCATTAATGCTTCAAAGTGTCTATTCGTGAAATGTGTACCCCCATCACTAATTATAGCCCTTGGGCATCCAAAACGACTAAGGATATTATGCTGAATAAACTTGATTACAACTTTATGGTCATTGGTTCGAGTTGCCATGGCTTCAATCCATTTTGACACATAATCAACTGCCACTAGAATGTATTCAAATCCAAAAGAGGAAGGAAATGGGCCCATAAAATCAATACCCCATACATCAAAAATTTCTACAACCAAGATAGGGTTTAGGGGCATCATGTCTTTTCGAGATATATTTCCTGTTTGTTGACATTGGAGACAATTACGGCTAAATTCATGTGCATCTTTAAAAAGAGTTGGCCAATAAAACCCACTTTGCAGTACCTTTGCTGCAGTTTTCTTTCCACTAAAATGTCCTCCACAGGCAAGAGAATGACAGAAGTTAAGTATACTTTTGAATTCACTTTCGGGAACACATCGCCTAATCACCTGATCTGAACAGTACTTAAATAATTCAGGGTCTTCCCAAAAGTAATATTTGATTTGTGAGAAAAATCTATCTTTTTCTTGTTTTGTCCAGTGGGAAGGTACTTTTCCTGTTGCCAAATAATTCACAATGTGGGCAAACCAGGGAAGACTGCTATGGGAAATTGAGAATAATTGCTCATCAGGGAATTTATCTCTGATTATTTCTTTATTGTATTCCACTGAGATCCTAGAGATATGATCTGCTACCATATTTTCAGAACCTTCTTATCTAAGATTTCTAGATCAAATTCTTGTAGTAGGATCCATCTAATTAGTCTGGGTTTTGTATCCTTTTTTGATATAAGATGCCTCAACGCTGCATGATCTGAATAAACTAAAACTTTAGACCCTAACAGATATGATCTAAACTTTTCTAGGGCAAACACAACTGCTAGTAATTCTTTTTCAGTGGTAGTATAGTTCATTTGTGCATCTGAAAGAGTTTTGCTAGCATAATAAATTACATGGGGTTCTCGATTGAGTTTCTGTCCTAGAACTGCCCCTACAGCATAATCAGAAGCATCACACATGATTTCAAAAGGTATGGTCCAATCTGGGGGCTTGATAATGGGTGCAGTGGTCAAAGCAGTTCGAAGGATGTTATAGGCTGTTAGACAATCTTTATCAAAATTAAAAGAACTATCCTTGGTCAACAAATTACACAATGGTCGAGAAATTTTACTGAAATCTTTGATGAAACGTCTATAAAAACCAGCATGACCAAGGAAAGATCGTACTTGTTTAACTGAGGTTGGGGGTGGTAGATTTGAGATCAATTCAACCTTGGCTTTATCAACCTCAATACCTCTCTCTGAAACAATGTGTCCAAGCACAATTCCCTCACGAACCATAAAATGGCTCTTCTCCCAACTTAGGACTAAATTCATTTCCATACATCGTTTCAGTACCTTAGTCAAGTTCTCGAGGCAGCTATCAAATGATGCACCAAAGACTGAAAAATCATCCATAAATACTTCCAAAAATTGACCAATCATATCAGAAAATATGGCCATCATACATCGTTGAAACGTGGCTGGTGCATTACAAAGACCAAACGGCATACGTCTAAAGGCAAATGTTCCAAAGGGACAAGTGAAGGTGGTCTTTTCTTGATCTGCAGGAAATACTGGGACTTGATTGTATCCTGAATATCCATCTAAGAAACAAAAGAAACTTTGTCCCGCTAGCCGTTCTAGAATTTGATCGATAAAAGGCAAAGGAAAGTGGTCTTTCCTAGTCACGGCATTCAACTTTCGATAATCTATACACACTCTCCAACTAGTTGATGTGCGAGTAGGAATTGATTCGCCCTTTTCATTTTTAATCAGTAATACCCGATTTTTTAGGTACTACTTGGATTGGACTGACCCATTGGCTATCTGAAATTGGATAAATGATACCAGCATCAAGCCATTTTACTACTTCTTTCTTAACAACATCCCTCATGTTTGGATTTAGCCTTCGTTGCATGTCTCTATGTGGTTTGGCTTCAATTTCACTATGAATATGGTGCATGCAAACGGAAGGGTCAATTCCCTTAATATCAGCTATTGTCCATCCAATCGCCTCTTTATGTTCTTTAAGTACATCTACCAATTTATCTTCTTGCTCAGAGGTTAGGGTAGATGCAATGATTACTGGAAGGGTATCATTGGGTCCAAGGAATGAATATTTTAAGTTATCTGGAAGAGGTTTCAATTCTAGTTGGGGTGGTTCTTCCAAGGATGGTATTAAAGGACTTGGTTTAGTTGGAAGTGGTTCATATTTTATAGTCCATGGAGGGATGGTGTCGAACTTAGGTGGTTCTAATAACATGTTTATCTCTTTGGTATACTCATCAATATCAAAGTCATCTATTCCAAAATGTGTAAGACATGTTTGTAAAGGATCCGAATCAATCAAACTTTGGAATTTCTTATCTACTACTTCCTCTATCATGTTTACTTCATTTAAATCATACACAGGTGGTCCTTGGGAAGCATTAAAAATATTTAATCTCATCTTCTTGTTTCCAAAAGATACATCCATCACACCTGTTCTACAATTTATGCATGCATTAGCAGTAGCTAGAAAAGGTCTTCCAAGGATGATGGGAATTTGGTTAGGATTACACTAGATTCCATATCCAACACAAGGAAGTCGACAGGAAAATAGAATTCATCCACCTTTACTAATACATCTTCCAATATTCCACGAGGTTCTTTGACTGATCTATCTGCCAATTGTAGTGTTACTGTCGTGGGTTTCAACTCTCCAAATCCGAATAATTCATATACTGAACTTGGGAGAAGGTTTACACTCGCACCCAAATCTAATAATGCTTTCTTGATTGTGAAGTTTCCTATGACACATGATATAATCGGGGTACCAGGATCTTTTAGTTTGGGTGGGGTTATTTGCTGAACAACTGAGCTAACTTGCTCAGTCAAATGTATCTTTTTTGGTATTTGTGTCTTGGCTTTCCGTTTTTGTGTGCATAATCCTTCAAAAATTTGGCATAAGCTGGAACTTGCTTGATAGCATCGAGAAGAGGTAAGTTTATTTGGACTTGCTTAAATAACTCAAGCATCTCATTCATTTTATATTCTTCTTATCTGAAGGCAAAGGAGATTCTAAAGCACTAGGGAATGGGGCTTTAGGTATGATTGCTTGATCATTGAATTCCTTTTCTTTTTCATTTCTTCTCTCTTCTGGTTTAGCCACTTCTAATTTCTGGGTTGGTTCAGGTGGGTTCAATGCTTTTCCACTTCTGAGAGTCATGACTGATTTAGCATGTTCTGGGAATTTGTCAGGACTATTGGAACCTTCAGCCATGAATTGTCCTTTTGGGTTATCGATAGGCTGACTAGGTAACTTACCCTCCTCCCTTCTACTGAATGCTGTGGCTAATTGACCTATCTGAGTTTCTAGTTTTGCAATAGATTGTGTGGGAGTGAAGGATTTGAGTATTCATTTCTAGCCCTTTCAATGCTTGTAACACTTTGTCTTCAAAAGTAGGCTGATTATTCGGTGGAGGTTGTGGGATGTTTGGATATTGTGAATATGGCATGTTTCTAAAATTGTTTCTTGATAATTAGGTCTGATCGATGAATTGACTACAGGTTGAGGTTTCCAAGAAAAATTTGGATGATTTCACCAGCCAGGATTGTAAGTATTTGAAAATGGATCATTTCCTGTTCTAGGAGCTAATCGGGTTTGGGCTTGGTGGGCTTGCTCTTGAACAAGTTCAGGAAATTGGTATGCAGCTGGACATTCACCTATAGAATGGGTTGGACTCGAACAAATTATGCAGACCTCATGTAATTGAGTAGATGGGAAGAGATGTTTCCAACTTGTAGAATCCGGTCAAGTTTATGGGATAATTCATCTACCTTAGTATAGATATCTGTAGAATGACCTATTTCATATATTCCACCTCTTTTAGGTTCTACGGGAGGGTCTCGACGAGCAACTGACATATGATGTAATGAATTCTCACTCAATGTCTCAAAGAGTTGCCAAGCCTCATGTTCATTTTTTAACATAAATGTCCCACCACATGAAGCATCAACCATTTGTGCTTTTCTGATAATCCATCATAAAAGCACTGAACCAGTTGCCATTTGGGTATAGCATGATGTGGACATTTTCTAATCAGTTCTTTAATCTCTCCCATGTCTCATGGAACATTTCTCCATCTATCTGGGAAAAACTTGTTATTGCTTTTCTAATTTGATTCGTTTTTCCTATAGGAAAATATTTCTTAAGAAATTCTCTCTGAAGATGATCCCAAGTTGAAATTATGACAGTGTCTAATGAATTTAACCAATATTTGGCTTTATCTTTTAGGGAAAAAGGGAATAGCTTAAGCCTAAGTGCATCATCAGAGAAATTTTGAATCTTGACAGTTGAGCAAATTTCTAAGAATTCATCTAAGTGTTTGTAGGGATCCTCATTTGTAAGTCCATAGAAAGATGGTAACATTTGGATTACACTTGACTTAATTTCATATTGGACAGCCTCTACTGGAGGCACTTGAATGCAGGGAGAGTAGGTATACCTTGAAGGAGTGAAATACTCTTTTAACTATCGTGGTTGATTATTTTCGTTATTAGGATCCATAATTCTGAGTCTGTTTGCTCTAATAGTTCTTTCTATCTCAGGATCTAAGGGTATAAGTTGGTTGCAATGATCGGCGACCAAGCATACACCCTACCAATGACTCTAAAGCAAACAATTTTTTTAATAGAAGAAAAAGAGGGAGATTCTAAAGAAAATACCTTAAAAATTCCTAGAACTAAGAATAATTTAATTAGGGTTTAAGAATTTTTTTAGCAATCAAGTTAACAAATATTAGACTCTCTACTATAGGTTTACCCTAGATCTAGACAGCTCCTAACTTCGAAGATCGCCTTGGAGCTTTCCAAGTCAAAAATTAGCTGATTAACTAGCCAGTTGAGGATAAGGTCAGTGGGGTCCCCCGTTGCTTACTAGGTAAGCGAACGGAACCAATTAAGTAATAACTTTCCTTTCCTTTTCTAGACACCAGTTAAGCAGTCAATCTCGACCCAGTCCAACTCTTTTGGGTGCCTTGTCCTATTGAGCTCGAGTTCCTTAGGGGATGATGTCTAATTAATTTTAGAGTTAAAGGTTTGGGTTAATGCAGAATGAAGGATGTGGTTTATGGGCCAAGGAAGGGTGATGAAATCCCCACCTTATCTTGATTAGGGGTTTGTGCCCTTAAAGTTAATTATGATAATGCTATGCAACAAACAGATGTCCAACTCTTGAAATTATCAAACAAAATTAATCTAATTATTTATTTAATTTTTTAAGATTTTTGTGATTAAGTTTCTAATTTCCTAATAAATTATGAGATGTCAATGGAAGAATTTTGAGTTTTGTAGAAACTAAATCCACCTAAGTCAATCTATAGCATAGAAATAATTATTTTATTTATATTTTTTTATAATTTTTTTTATTTTGTTTCCTTAAATTAATTATGTTTTATGGAAGGTGTCTTAGGGTTTTCTTTCAGTTTTTTTTAGGTAAGTTAATTAAAAGGAAAATTTGATTAGGTTAAAATTGGATTTATGGCAAAAGGAAAGTAATAATTTTTTTAATGTTAAAACGAAAATATGCAATTCTAACAATTAAAGAAATAAAATAAAGACACAATAACTATTCAAAAATTAAGAGAAAATTAATCTAATTTTTTTATATATTTTTATATTTTTTTAATTTTTATATATTTTTTTCAAAATAACACACTTAAGTCCCCGGCAACGGCGCCAAAAATCTGATGCGTGTCGTAGCGCAATGATTAAAACACCTTAAATTCACTATTAGAATAGCGAGAGTAAGGGATCGATTCCACAGGGACTTTAGCGATTATCTTGAAATAATTTTATAAATCTAACTAAATATATAACTAAGTAGATAATTTGTAGTGCAAAATAATAAGATATGGTCTATCTTATAAGAGCACGGCTCGTACCCGTAGATCACGGCCCGTCCCTTTTAACAATAGATCAGTCTAAATTATTTTCACTTAAATAGAATTTAATAACAATTAAATATGCATAAAACTTTATTTCATTAACATCCAAGAGTGCATATTAAAATCTAAAATAAAAGAGTTTTAATTTCTGATAGCAATAAGAGAGCAACAAATTCTTCATAAATCAAATCAAAGACCAGATGAAACAGACTGAAGACAGGCTAAACCAGGTTGAAGACATGAACCAGCCCACGAAAAGAACGGATCCTCCAACGCCCATAGACGAACAGAGCCCCCACGATTGAGGAAGAACATAGCTTCTCTCCTCTTCTTCACGGCTGGAAGCCACGGCTGAAAGAAGAAACAAAACTTCACGGCTGGAAGAAGAAACAGAATCGGACAGAATAGAGTCTCCGAACGGCTACTCCAACGCCCACGGACTCACAGATTTCTCCCTCACGGCTTGGAACGGATGCAGATCATTAGATGGATGGCTGCCTTCTCCCTCTGCGGCTATTTGTAGAAGCCCAGATGCGGTGAAGACGCGGTGTTGCCAAAACAGAGGACGCGGAAGCCACCAAAATAACGAAGAAAATCTGGATAAATCCTTAATAAAATTTAAATTCCTTCTAAAGGAATTTAATTCTCTCAATTTGATAACTTCCAATCTAATCTATTCCTTAATTGGTAGAGGAAATAGTTAGAATTAATTAAGAAAAGAATCGGATGAAAATAAAGAAAAACGGAAGATGATGAAGTTTGTTTACCGTTTTTTCTTTGAAATCCGTGCTAAATCCTTATAAAATCAATTTTGAGCTCATCTTAAATCCGATTTGAGTTCCGTTTGCGTCATTAAATTTCTAAAATCGAGCTCTTTAAATTGATAAGGTTGTATCTAAAATATTATATAAAATATTAAAATATTAAATAATACTAGGTACGTTAAATTATTAATTAATAGGTTTAATAATAATTATTTATGCGTTTATCATCAGCTAATTGTTCTTCAGTACTAACATAATCAAGGCAAATTTATTGTTAGCTACATGTTCTTTTATAAAATGATATCTAATTTCAATGTGTTTAGTTCTTGAATGTTGGATTGGATTCTTAGTTAAATTGATTGCACTTGTATTATCACATCTAATAAGAGTTTTATCAAGTGTTATGCCGTAATCTTCAATTTATCGCTTAATCCAAAGGATTTGAGCATAGCAACTTTCAGCTGGAACATATTCTGCTTCAGCAGTAGATAATGCAACCGAATTTTGCTTTTTGGTAAACCAAGAGATTAAGTTACTTCGTAAGAATTGATATGTACAACTTGTACTTTTTCTATCTAGTTTACATCCAGCATAGTCAGAGTCAGAATATGTAATTAAGTTTAGTATTGAGTCTCTAGAATACCATAATCCTATATTTTTAGTTCCACTTAGATATCTTAAAATTCTTTTCACAGCAATTAAGTGAGATTCTTTAGGTTCTGATTGAAATCTTGCATATAGACAAACAACAAACATGATATCTGGTCTACTTGCTGTTAAGTAAAGTAGAGATCCGATCATACCTCTATAGTATTTTTGATCTACCTTCTTAACATCTTCATCTTTGTCTAATTTGCATGAAGGACTCATAGGTGTTCCAAGGTGTTTGACTGATTCCATTCCAAACTTCTTGAGAAGTTCCTTTGTGTACTTTGTTTGGTTGATGAAAATCCCTTCTTTACTTTGCTTGATTTGAAGTCATAGGAAGAAGTTGAGTTCTCCCATCATGCTCATTTCAAATTCACCCTGCATTAACTTAGCAAATTCTTGACACAAGAGATTGTTAGTAGCACCGAATATAATATCATCTATATATATTTGTACTACTAATAAGTCTTTATCTTTTCTTTTCAAAAATAAGGTTTTGTCTACATTTCCTCTAGTAAAATCATTTTCAATCAGAAATTTGCTTAACCTACCATACCAAGCTCTAGGTGCTTGTTTTAAACCATATAGTGCTTTGTGCAATTTAAAAACGTGATTTAGAAATTCATGATCTTCAAAACCAGGTAGTTGTTCCACAAATACTTCCTCATTTATAAAACCATTTAAAAATGCACTTTTAACATCCATTTGAAATAAGTTTATGTTCATATGACATGCAAATGCAAGTAATAATCTAATTGCTTCTAATCTAGCTACAGGTGCAAAAGTTTCATCAAAATCAATACCTTCTTCTTGATTATATCCTTTTGCAACTAATCTAGCTTTATTTCTAATTACTATACCATTTTCATCCAATTTATTTCTAAATACCCATTTAGATCCTACAACTGAATGATCTTTAGGTCTATCAACTAAGGACCATACATTATTCCTAGTGAATTGATTTAATTCTTCTTGCATAGCTAGCATCTAATTACTATCTTTTTCAGCTTCTTCAATAGTTTTAGGTTCAACTTGAGATACAAATGCAAGATGATTATTGATATTCCTCATAGATGACCTAGTTCTTACTCCTTGAGATGGATCACCAATAATCAATTCCTTTGGATGACCATAGGCATATCTCCAATCTCTAGGAAGATCTGCTTCATTATGATTAGTATCAATATCATCAATCCTAGGTGAATTATCATCTTTAGCTTCTTGTTCATGATCTGAAGATACATCTATATTTAATTTTTAATATCTCTTTCTAGTATATTTTTATCTTCCTCATCATCAAATTTTTCTGAACTTGATGCTAAAGACTCATCAAAACTGCATGAATGGATTATTCTACAATTAAGGATTTCTTGTTAAATATTTTACAGGCTTTACTAGTTGTTAATATCCTAAGAATATGTCTTCATCAGATTTTGCATCAAATTTTTCAAGATTATCTTTTCCATTATTATGAATAAAACATTTACAGCCAAATACATGAAAATAACCTATCTTTGGTTTTCTATTATTCCATAATTCATAATGTATTTTCTTAAGGATTGGCCTAATTAATGCTCTATTAAGAATGTAACATGCCATGTTTATAGCTTCCGCCCAGAAGTACTTTGGGAGTTGGCTTTCACATAGCATGGTACGGGCCATATCTTCTAATGTCCTATTTTTTCTTTCTACAACTCCATTTTGTTGTGGTGTTCTAGGTGCAAAAAGTTATGATGAATGTCATGTTCTGTGCAGAAATTTTTAAATAAGTAATTTTTAAATTCTGTGCCATGATCACTTCTAAGAGACACTATGGTGTTGTTTTTCTCATTAGTGACTTTCTTGAAAAATTTTAGAAATATTAAGAAAGTCTCATCCTTATGAGCCAGAAATAATACCCAAGTGTATCTAGAATAATCATCTACTATCACAAGACCATATTTCTTTCCTCCTAGACTAGTGGTTCTAGTAGGTCCAAAAAGGTCCATATGAAGTAGCTCTAATGGCCTAGAAGTGGAAACTACATTTTTTTATTTGAAAGAGTTTCTAGTTTGCTTCCCTAATTGACATGCATCACAAATTCTGTTATTTTCAAAATCTATCTTTGGAAGATCTTTAACTAAATCCATTTTAATTAGTTTTGAAATTAGGTGTGTGCTTGCATGACCTAATCTACGATGCATAACCATCCAATCTCATTAGCATTAGCATTGTTAGCTACTAAGCAATGATTATTAGTAGACAATTGTCTAAATCAATTAAGTATACATTGTCATTTCTATTGCCAATAAATACAATGCTATTGTCAATGGGATTAGAAACAGTGCAGATAGAAGCTTCAAATGAAACTTTAAAACCTTTATCACACAATTGGCTAATACTAATTAAATTATGCTTTAAGCCATCTACATATAAAACATTTTCTATAAAAGTAAAGGGAGTTATGTGATTTTACCAAATCCCATAATTTAACCTTTACCATTGTCTTCAAATGTGACAACTCCTCCTCTTTTATCTTCAAGGATGATGAATTGCTCCTTGTCACCTGTCATGTGCCTTGAGCAGCCGCTATCAAGATACCACTTTCATTTTGATCTTTTGGCCGCAAGACACTCCTGCAAGGTAATCAAACTTTCTGTTTAGGTACCCAAGCTTTCTTGGGTCCTTCATGGTTAGTAGCAACAAAGATTATTCCTTTCGGAACCCATATTTTCTTACCTTTAATACTTAAATTCTTATTAGTTTTTCTAAAATTATATTCATAAGCTTTATGTCCCTTTTTGTTACAACAATAACATGAAACACCATTTTTATCCTGTTCTTTTCTAAAGAAGTTTTTAACATACTTTTGTTTCTTATTAGGTCTATACCCTAATCCAGCCTTATCAAATACAGCCCTTTGATTACTCAATAGCAAATTAAGTTTTTTTAGAGCTATATATAAATTTATCAACTATATTTCTATATTTATCAACTTCTCTCTTTAAATTAACATTTTTATTAGAAATTAACTCTTTATCTTTTAGCAAATTTTCATTTTTAGATTTTAGTTTTTCAACTTCCTGAGTTAGTTTATCTTTCTCTTTGGCAAGATTTAAATTATTATTTTTTAAAGATTTGTTCTTCTTTTTCAAAGCTTTAAAATTACTAACTAATTCATTAAATGCATCATATAATTCTTCAAAAGTAAAATCATCATAAGGAGTTTCAGAACTTACCTCATTATCGTCGTTTGCCATAAAGCAAATGTTTGCAACTTCTTTTTATTCCTCTTCGAATGAGGATTCATCACTTTCACTCCATGTTGCAACATATGCCTTTTTCTTCTTCTTATGCCCCTTTTTCAGTTGAGGACAATCATATCTAAAGTGCCCCAGTTTCTTACATTCATAACATATGAGGGGGTCTTTCTCTTTTTCTTTTTCCTTGTCCTTCTCTTTTTCTCTTTCTCCTTCCATTTTTGTTCCATATCTTTTCTTATGGAAGGGTCTCCTTATTTGCATAAATTTCTTAAATTTTCTAGTAAGGAGAGCTGTCTAATCATCTTCCTCTTCTTCCTCACTGCTGCTTATCTCCTTTTCTGCAGCTTTAAGGGCAATTGTTTTCTTCTTTTTGACTTCCTCCTCTTGATGTTGCTTCATAGTCAGTTCATGGGTCATCAATGATAGTAGCTCCTCCAAAGGTAAGGTATTGAGGTCCTTGGCTTCTTGGATAGCAGTTACCTTTACTTCCTATGTCCTTGGAAGAGACCTAAGAATTTTACGAACCAATTCAGAGTTAGTGTAGGTCTTGCCAAGACTTTTCAGACCATTTACAATATCAGTAAATCTAGTGTACATGCATGTGATGGTTTCATTTTTTTCCATGCTAAACAATTCATACTTGTGCACTAGAATATTGATTTTAGATTCTTTAACTTGATTAGTACCCTCATGGGTAACTTCTAATCTATCCCAAATTTCTTTTGCGGAAATACATGTAGAAATTCTATTGAACTCATTAGCATCTAAAGCACAATATAAAACATTCATGGCTTTTGCATTAAGCTGAGACATTTTCCTATCGTTCTCATTCCAATCCCTTTTGGGTTTAGGAACTATTGAACCATCTACCAAGTGTGTGGGTGTTCTTGGTCCATTAGGATTACACTCTAAAGTTCATAATCTAAAGCTTGAATAAAAATTTCATTCTAGCTTTCGAATAAGAATAATTTGAACCATTAAACAAAGGAGGTCTATTAGTAGAATGACCTTCAGCAAATGAAGATCTAGCTTGAGCTGCCATTTGGATCTTTAGCTCTTGATCGTGATCAAATAAACAATGAGACTAGCTCTGATACCAATTGTTGGCCCAGATGGCAACCCAAGAGGGAGGGGGGGTGAATTGGGTTCTTAAAAATTTGGTCTTTTAAAAACTATGTGCTTTAGAATAAATGAAATTAAGTGCAGGATAAATATTAAGCACAAATAACGAGATAGAGCGAGAGAGTCAAAACATGGCAAATACAAGGATTTTATAGTGGTTCGGTGTATCCAACACCTACGTCCACTCCAAGTATCACTTGGGTCCACACTATAATATACTTGATTACAGCCGAGTTGTTTTACAAGCTCACAACTCAACTTGTTGTTTCCCCCGGGATTACAACGAACCCAGCTGATTTTTCGAGCTCACCAGCACTAAACCCAACCACAAGCTATCCTTAGCTTGTACCGAGGTATCACACCTCCACTAATTCAATCCCTTGATTGAACTAGCCAACAACTATAAAAAATAGAGTTTACAATACAAGATAGCTCCTTAAGTGAGCAAATATTCAAATAAATAAACAAGGGTAAGAAAAGCCTGTTTGAAGAAAATTTGATTTGAGCTTTTCTTCTTTTCCTCTTTTCCTTTAAAATATTGAATCAGGCCTCAGCTCAGATTCTTCACAAAGATTGCAGTTGAGAAGTTGGAAAAATAAGGGCTTTTGCTTTCTTTTTCTTCACTTGGAAAATCCTCCGATTTTGAACTTGAATGCCTTGGATTTATCTTTCGGACTCTCTTGGATTGGTTGATGTAAGCTCTGAGTCTTTCCTTTTGATTTCTCTCTCAAAATTTTTGGATTTTTCATAGAATATTTCCTTTTCGTTTTTCAATTTTTCCTCTCTATTCCCCTTTTTCAAACGGATGGTTTTTCCCTTTTTATAGATTTCCTTATCCAAGTTTTAGGTGGGAAATATAGCCATTGGAGATGTTTGGATTCTTCTACACACAAAGAAAATAGCCGTTAGAGGTTAGGTGAAAAAAAATCTTACCATTGAAGTACGTTCTGACAGATGAAAAATCGGTTCCTGACAGGTTGGAGTCGGCTCCAACTTTTCAGGTGTCGGCTCCAAGTCGGGTGTTTAAAAATAGTAAAGAAAAAGTTGTTGGGGAGTCGGCTCTGAGAAAGGTAAGTGTCGGCTCGTCGCTTTCGGGAGTTGGCTCCGGAAACTATAAGTGTCGGCTCCAGAAAAATCCATAAAACACTCTCTCTGTTCTCATGTTAGAGTCGGCTCCAGAAACTCAGGTGTCGGCTCCCGAAATCTCAGGTGTCGGCTCCCGAATTCTGTGTCAGCTCCAGAAACTGAAACGGAATGCACTTCTCTGTATCTCAAGTTGGAGTCGGCTCCGAAACCTTGGGTGTCGACTCCAGGCCTTGCCGAAATCTCAGAAACCTTTTGATACGCCTTGGGGTCGGCTCCTGACTAGTTGGGTGTCGACTCTAGGCTCTGAACTTTGAAAGTTTCTTTTAAAACATTGATTCAAAATATGTTTCTTTATCTATTTTGATTGATCAAACATTTTTAATCCCTGAAACACTTGTTAAATCTATTAGAAACAAAATGAATATACTCATGTCTTTTATTAATCATCAAAATCAATAATTGGGTCAACAGTGTCGTAAGTTAAAAAAACTGGATATCGTAATTTTTTCCCACGTTATATCGTTATATCGTAAAGCTGTCTTAACATTGTTTTAATGGATATTAATCAATAAAGTGGGGCGGTGCACATAGGACTTGCTGCACTGATGTATAAAGTCTTTTCCGTTTAATAAATAGAGGATTCCCTTGATAACATGCCTAATTCCATAACGCATCGATGTGTATGGTTCATCAAGCATAGACATTTGACGAATACAACCATGTAGATTAGCTGGCGATTCCCTCCTTTGAATGGCGAGAAAGGAAAACTTGTATGTCATCAACGAATCGAATCGTTTGATGCAGCGAATAATCGCTATGGAATCGAATCGTTTGGTTCAGAATTAGAATTACAATAGAATCATTTATTCTCCCACTTATTCACATAGAAAATTATAATTGAACTCAAATTAATTTGTTATTATTATTGTTTGATTTATTTAAGCTTTGAAATCTAAATTAATTTGATTTTTAATTGTCCTTCAAAGTTAAAAAAATCAAAATCAAAATTTGATTAGTTTTAATTTTTTTATGTACTTAATCTAATATTTACTTCATAAAAAAAATAAAATCCTTTTCATGTACCTACTTAGTTTAATATTCATTAGACGAGTTAATAAATTTCAAAATTAATAAACAAAAAAATATAATAAACTAAGAGACATGATCAACAAACAGGATGATCACAAAATGGTTATAATACTAACATGAAAATTGTAATCTTGAGTAATAGTCTGAATTTGTAATTTATTCTTAAAATTTTAAATGAAGTTCTAATTAAATTTTGATTCTTTTCAAATAAATAATGAAATTAAAATTAATAATTTTGATTTTCATACCGAACAATTAAATAATCCTTTTATGATTATGAATGATAATTCTAATCAAATTTCAATTTCAGTCAAACTAATAATAAAATTGATGTCAATAATTTTAATTAGAGCCTTATCTTTGTGAATCAAATGGTTGAACCATCAAAATTTACCATCATTGCGGTATACAAAGGGGTTAGCCGTCAAATATGAGTCCGAGAAGCCATGGAAGTACTTGGACACCGGAGGATGCCTAGACTAGACAAAAAAAGCTATTGTCAATTTTGTTTGTATGAATTTGTAGGCCAGTTACTTTGCAAGTCTTAAATCTAGATTAGCTGGCTATTTAAGATACAATATTTTGCACCATATATATAGATTGACAAATTTCTTTTTCTTTTACAGGATCGAATGACTGATATTGGTTTACCAAAACAAAATAAAAGACTAATAATTTAATTTAGCTGCAAATATCTCTCATCAAATAGAACGCATGTTATTTAATAAGTCCGTCAAAATTTACTCAATTATTTATATATATAATTCCTCCACGACATATACAAGGATCGCTTTCATCTACCATATATTGTTATTTGTTGCCGTTATTGTTTTTAACTCTTTCATTTTATTTTATGTCTACATAAATAATAAACTCATAAATATACTTAAATACATTATCAATTTTATATTTTAATTTTATAATCCTTTCATAAAGTATATGTTGTTGTATAATTAAAGAGTAATAACAGAGATTAAAAAAAGAAAGTATTAGAATACGTTCTTATTTCATCTTTTCTTATTTCATCCGTATCTTATTTCATCAATCCTTCTCAAATATAATTTCATGCCATCCATTTATAGGCAAATGGTAAAAGATATTACAAGTAATACCAATAGACATAATCACTCTTGGAATACTAATGGACACCATCTTTATAACTTGACATAACCTCCTCTAGAATACCAATGAACATCCATTTTATTAGCAATATTATAACACTCCCGATGTCCATTTATTTGATCATACATCATTCATATCTTTTATTGAAAGAGGATACTGCCTCATTAAAAACCTTACCAAGAAAACCCAATAGGACAAAACCATAAAGGAAAAAAGAGTAGAGTATTTTGCTCCCTTTTTGACTTCATCTCTTGATATACTTCCCTTAAAATTATCATTCGAGATCCTTAAGTCGTCGTAGTCCAAATTTCGGACTAACTCTTCAAATCTCTTTGTAGATAGTGCTTTTGTAAATAAATCAGCGAGATTATCGCTAGATCGAACTTGTTAAACATTAATAGCACCACTCTTCTAAAGGTCATGAGTAAAAAAGAACTTTAGGAATATATGTTTTGTTCTATCACTTTGATATACCCTCCTTTAAGTTGAACTATGCAGGCTGTATTATCCTCATACAAAATAGTTGGTACCTTCTTTTGAGAGAATAATTCACATGTCTTCTAAATATGTTGGATTACCAATCTAAGCTATATACATTCTCGGCTTGCTTCATGAATTACCAGAATTTTGGCATGGTTAGATAAAGTAGCTACAATTGTTTGCTTTGTAGAACACCATGAAATAATAGTGTCACGATATGTAAAGACATAGCCTGTTTGTGATGACCATTATGAGGATCAGACAAATATCTTACATCTGCAAAACCTACCAACTTGGATTTGGATAAATTTGAATAATACAAACCCATATCAATTGTACCTCTGAGGTATCGGAATATATGCTTAACACCTGTCCAATGCCTTCTCGTAGGCGAAGAACTATCTTTATAACAAGTTTACTGAAAAGATATATCAGGTCGAGTGTGAGTCGCAAGATACATTAATGCATCTATTGCGCTAAGATATGGTACTTCAGGACCAAGTAGTTCTTGTCATCTTCCTTAGGTCAAAAAGGATCTTTATCGATTTCAAGTGACCTTACGACCATCAGATTACTCAATGGGTGTGCTTTATCCATATAAAACATTTTAAGTATCTTTGTTGCATAAGCATATTGGTGCACAAAAATCTCATTCTTAAGATGCTCGAGTTGCGGGCCTAAGCAAAATTTTGTTCTTCCAAGATCTTTCATTTCAAATTCCTATTTTAAGCAATCTGCTACCCTTGAAGCTCTTCAGGAGTTCCAATCATGTTCAAATCATCAACATATACTGCAATGATCACAAATTGTGATCCAAATCTCTTTATAAAGACACAGATATATGGAATCATTGTTATAGCCTTGTTTCAATAAGTATTCAATCAAATGATTATACCACATGCTCTGCTTTTTTTAAACCATAGAAAGACTTCTGCAACTTTATCAAATAAAGTTCTTTTGAATTAGAGTTAGAATTTTCAGGCAATTGTAATCCTTTTGGGATTTTCATATAGATATCATTGTCAAGTGAGCCATATAGATAGGCTATATGGCTATCCATAAGACACAATTCAAGTTTTTCATGCATTACCAAACTAATCAAAAACCAAAAAGTTGTTGCATCCACCATAGGAGAATACGTCTCTTCATAATCAATACTGAATCTTTATGAGAATTCTTGGGCAACTAGTCGTGCTTTATACCTCACAATTTCATTATCCTTATTTTGCTTTTGCATGAATACCCATTTATATCTTACAGGTTTTACACCAGCAGGTGTTTAGATAACCAGTCTAAAAACTTAACATTTCGCTAGCGATTTTAATTTAAAATCGATTGTATTCTTCCATTTTAGCTAATCTTGTCGATGTCTACATTCTGCCATAGACATTGGTTCATGATCCTCATTCTCAATATTTTGCGCAACATAATATGCAAACTTATCATCGACGATCATCTTATAACGGTTCCATCTTTCCCCAGTCATAACATAATTGATAGAGATCTCTTCATTTTCTTCGATTTTAGGTATCTTATTCTCAGACTCATCTGAAGTCTCAATTACTTCTATTATACTGGGGATCTTTTCTTGCATCACAGTATCTTCAATCTGATCATGTAAATGCTTTGCTCCTTTTCTTTTGCGAGGGTTTTTATCTTTGAAACCAACTGGTCTACTACGCTTTACTTGTCCCTTTATCTCATTAGCAGTGGTAGGTTGTCCTTCAAGAACAACAATTTTGATTGGAGCATTTGCAGCTGGTATATGTGACTTTATCACTCTTTTAAGGTCAGTAAATGCGTTTGGCAGTTGATTTGCTAGTTTTTGTATGTGAATTATCTTCTGAACTTCAAGTTCATGTTGTTTTGTATGAGGATCGAGATGGGACAATGATAATTCATTCCAATTAATTTATTTTACCAGCTACTTATTTTCTTTCCCTAATGTTGGAAAAATAGACTCATCAAAATGACAATCAGCAAAACATGTCGTAAATAAATCTCCTATAGATGGTTCAAGATATTTAATTATAGATGGAGATTCATACCCAACATATATCCCTAATCTCCTTTGAGGTCCCATCTTAGTGCATTGAGGTGGAGCAATTAGAACATAAACCGCACATCCAAAAATTCTTAGATGAGAAATATTTGGTTCCTAACCATAAACCAATTGTAACGAGGAGAATTCATGATAATTCGTTGGCATGATGTGAATAAGTGCTGTTGCATGTAAAATAGCATGTCCCATGTAGACAAAGAAAGTTTTGCTCTCATAAATAATGGTCTTGCAATTAGTTGGATCCATTTGATAAGCGATTCCGTAAGACCATTTTGAGTATGAACATATGCTATGGGATGTTCAATGGTGATTCCAATAGCAGTACAATAATCATTGAATGTTTGAGAAGTAAATTCACCAGCATTGTCAAGGCGTATTGTCTTAATAGGATTATCTAAAAAATGAGCGCGTAATCGAATTAATTGCGCTAGTAGTCTTGCAAACGCTAGGTTGCGAGTCGATAATAAGCATACATGTGACCATCTAGTTAAAGCATCAATTAAAACCATAAAATATCTAAATGGTCCACTTGATGGGTGAATAAGTCCACAAATATCACCATATATACGTTCCAGAAATCCAAGAGATTCAGTCTTGATTTTAGCCGATGATGGCCTAATAATTAATTTGCTTGAGAGCAAGCAGTACATGGGAATTCATTTGGTCGTAATATTTTCTAATTCTTCAATGAATGTCTACATGAATTCTCTATAATTCTTCGCATCATAATTGAACTGGGATAACCCAACCGGTTATGCCAAATTATAAAATCATTTTGATTAGTAAACTTCTGGTTTACTATAGTATATGCTTCAACTATGCTTATATTTATGTAATATAAACCATAGAAAAATGCTGACAATTTTTTTGATAAACATTTCTTGCCTGAGATTGTACTTGTAATGCACAAATACTCAATATTGCCTTCATTAGTTGTCTCAATGTGATATCCGCCAATATCTTTAAAACTCAATAAATTTCTTTGAGACCTTTCAGAATATAAGGCATCATCAATTATGAATTTTGTTTCTCCAAACAAAATAATATGGGTTCTTTCAGAGCCTTCAATCAATTTTGCACTACCACAAATTGTATTGACATTTGTTGCTTGCATTCTTAAGTAGGAGAAGTATTTCATATCTTTAAATATAGTGTTTATTGTAGCACTATCGACGAGGCACAAATTGTTGTTGTCAACAAAAGATCCTACTCGAGATAATTCCATTTTCTTTATGAAAAGAATAATATGTAGTGAAATACAAATTAGAATACAAGGTATATAAAGGCATAAAAACTAAAAGTCACAATTCATCATTGCATCAGTTTCTTTAAAATAAACATATGTATAATATGACATTATTTTATTGCATGATATTATTTGATAATATAGGTATTCTTAAAATTAACCTTATACATTCATGCTATCAATTAGACAAGCATTATTTTCTTTTGGTTAGATAAAGAAGTTAGCAACATCTGGATCATTAAATCCAATATCCAAAGGGCCAGATTCAAAAACAAAATTTGTTTCCATCTTTTCTCATTCTTTTTCAATGATTTCTGATAAAGTTCAATGAGGTATTTGGCATACGACAGGTACGCAACTAATGACCCTTCATTCTACAATGATAGTATAAGTTATTCATCAAATTTTTACTTAAGTTCCCTTTGCCTTTCTCAATTTTCTTCTCATTTTCTCATTTTTCTCCCACTTCAGGTGGTGAGAAGGAGTTTTAACATGACCACTATAATAAACAAAACGTCCTCGACCACGTCCGCATCCATGACCACGTCCATGACTAGGCCTTTATTTATAAAATTGATATGCAGTCTCATTCACTTCAGGGAATGGTATAGAGCCAGTTGAACAGGCTTCATGGTTTTTCATTAAAATTTCATTATTTTGTTCAGCCACAAGATGGCAGAAAATTAGTTCAGAATATTTCTTAAAACCTTTTTTACGATATTGCTGCTGCAGAAGCAAATTGGAAACATGAAAAGTGAAAAAGGATTTTTCCAGCATATCCTCATTAGTGACTTTTTCTTCACATAATTTCAATTGAAAAGTAATTCTGAACATAGTTGAATTATATTCACTTACTCTCTTATAATCTAAGTGCATTCAGTCATAACAAGCCTTGGGAAGAATAACTGTTTTTTGATGATCATAACCCTCTTTTAGGCTATTCCAAAGGATAAGAAGATCTTTTATCATTAGGCATTCAACTTTCAATCTCTCGTCAAGGTGGTGTCATAGAAAGATCATTGCTTCTGCTGTATCTTTGGATGCCTCATTACCATCTTTAATTGTATCACCAAGGACATTAGCCTCCATATGGATTTTAGTATCAAGTATCCATGATAGATAATTTTTTTACCCATGATATCTAGTGCCATAAAATCAAATTTTACCAAATTTGCCATAATAATGCTATCAAAGCATATAAAGTAAATTAGTACATAACTTTTTATTAGAATGAAAATTACTTCAAATTTATCGAGGACTATAGACAATCGTATATATAAATTATATTACCTCAATAAAAGTTTCTTCAACAAATATAAAATGATGAGGTAGAGAGTCGTGCTGATAACGTATTATATAATTAAAGAGTAACAATAGAATAAAGAGAATAAGAAAAAAAGTATTAGAATATATTCTCTCTTATTTTATCCGTATCTTATTTCTTCAATCCTTCTATATAATTTCATGCCATCTATTATAGGCAAATGATAAAAAATATTATAAGTAATACCAATAGACATAATCTTATTGAAATATCAATGGGTACTATCTTTATAACTTGACATAATTTTTTCTTAGAATATCAATGAATATCTATTTTATTAGTAATATTATAATATATGTGTATAAATTTGATGTTTATCCACGGTGGACCCGTTTCCAAAAGCAAAGGCCCGTAACATCGCGCATCGCACGCGCATTTGATGTCATCGGCTGGTTGGTGGCTCATGCACGAAGCCACGTATCGCTTCGCTTGCCGCTTGACTCTCCCTCACCCGCGCTTCTCATGCCACCTAGCTGCCCGCCTCTGTCTCTCTAACTGGCACTTCTTGCTCAAATTCTCAATCCTTCTCTCTCCTAAAACTGAAACTAAGCTTTCTGATCCAACCCAGAGATGGTGAAGCTCGCCACGGCTCGAGAGAGTAGGATGTACGGGGCCCACCGGGTGCGTAACCGGTGGGAGTACATCAACGCCGGCCTCTACATCTTCGCCGCCATCCTCCTCGTCGGCGGGTTCGCGGCCCAGCTTGCCGGTAGAGGTGACACTGAGTTCGGTCTCATGGTTATCCTCATAGGGTTGGTGCTGCTGACAGCGGTGAACGTCCATGACCTCGTCGCTCACTTGGTCGGCATCGACTTCCGGGTCGAGCTAATGCGGTTCGACGTCCAACTGGGGCTCGTGGAGTTTGCGGTACCACTGGAACTGATGATAGGATCCATCCTTGCCTTTACTGGGATTCTTTTCGTCTTAATCCAGGTGCCCGAAATCTTTCCATGGCTCTACTCTGTTTTATTAGTTTAATATGTTTTAGTAACAAATTAGATAAGCTAATCGTTTTTATCAAGAAAAATGAAAGAAAATAACTTCAAAATAGAAAATTAAGTAACTCTGTTTTGGTGTTTTAGTGTTTCCTAGTTTTGGCATTTGACACTAATATTAGAACTCATGGGGTTGGCTAATCTTGAGAATGCGGTTGGTTTTTTTATGTGACTAACCATCCCTCCTAGCGGCACTATAACAAACGCGCGCAGCCTTCTAAGCAAGGGTAATAATTTCGATCGGCCTCGGCTTCAGCATCGCTCCTGGCTTCAGCCTCGGCTCCGGCATCGGCTCCTGGCTTCGGCCTTGGCTCCGGCATCGGCTCCTGGCTTCGGCCTCGGCCCCGACCTCGGCTCCGGCATCGGCTCCTGGCTTCGACCTCAGCTCCAGCATCGGCTCCTGGCCTCGGCCTCGGCCCCGGCTTCAATTCCTACTCCAATCTCAGCCATTGACGCAATTCCAATCATGAAGCCGAATTTCAATGCTAAACGGACTTGAAACTATACAATGCGATCCACTCACCCACTTTTTACCAAGATCATGGGCAGTTACAGGAACTGCACACTTGCAGATATTCGCGAAACATATCTAACCACCCGGTGTTAATCTACGAAGCCGATCTCAACAGAAGGGAAGATCCCGGCTGTTATCACTGAAGGATAAGAGGGACCCCGAACATGTACACAAGAGCCAACCCCTAATAGGGCTCTCTCAAGCACCACTCTATTGCGAAATTCCTATTCTACAAACCACTGACTTGAGCTTCGGAGGGTTCCCATCGGAACCACCGGTCCGGAGGCTTTTTGCAGGTTCCCGGAGGAAGACGACATTCCCTCTACACTTCCTACGACCTGTGGAGATCTCCGTCCACCGGCGCTCACCGCAAGTGATTTGGCAGCAACAAATTAGCGCGCCGAGAAGGGGGCGCACGGCAGACAGACGTTTATCCTCACGCATCTGCGACCCCTCACTTCTGCAAGGACGGCAATGGTGACGATGCGAGCTCAGGAAGCTTCCACCAGCCATGCCGCAGAATGCCTCATACGGGCTGAACAATCAGAGGCTAACCTCCATATTCTGCCTCTTGCACCACCATAGGCTAGCCATTCCGATTGGCTTGACGTCCTAACTCATCAAGTGCAAGATCTGAAGATGGTGGTGCGGGGACTATAGGAACACTGCTTCGCCGCCACGCCTCAGCCCCCTCCGCCTCATGAGGAGGGCCATGGAGCCAGTCAACCTCATCTGGGCAAGACTCCTCCTGATGCCTCCCACCACTCGCTCCCTGAACCACGCCATTGGGAGACCTCAAAGCGACAGCGATCTCTCTCCCGCCATTCTGATCGCTTCCACAGGTGACGTGGTGAGAAAGAACCAAAACATGTGCACTCCCTGCACCGACGGTCTTCCCCATCTTCATCTTCTGACTCCTCTAAAGAAGACACCGACAGGAAGGCTGCTCGTCGGGCTGAGCAACGGCTTGATGAGTATCATCAGCGATTGGAGGAGCTTAGTCGCCGGATTGCCAACCCTCACAAGATGGACCACGACCACCGTCCCCCGCTCTCTCGCCGCATCATGGAGGAGCTGGTCCCACCTCGGTTCCGTCTTCCCCAGTTGGACCTGTACGACGGAACGACGGATCCTCTGGACCACCTGGAAAGCTACAAGATCCTTATGCAAGTCCAGGGGGTGACAGACTCCCTTCTCTGTGTTGCCTTCCCGGCTACACTTCGAAAGGCGGCGTGTGCGTGGTATTCCCGTTTACCACCATGCAACATCAACTCCTTCAGGCAGCTCGAGCGATCTTTCCTAGCCCACTTTGATGCATGCCGGAAGATCCTTCGAGTGGCTGATAGCTTGTTCGTTGTCCAACAAAGGAGCGGTGAAACTCTGAAGGACTTCGTTGCTCGGTTCAAGGAGGTCACGCTCGAGGTTTATAACTTGGAGGACTCTGTAGCCACCCTAGCCCTGAAGCGAGGACTTCGTCCTTCCAAATTTGCATATTTCCTGGATAAGAAGCCTCTCAGCTACTACATCAAACTGCTGAGCTGGGCGCAGAAGTACATTCGCACCGATGAAGCGGACTCTTCCAGGAGGGAGGTCGACAAAGGCTCTAGCAAAAAACCAATGTCCACGGAGCCTGCTGGAGGACGATCTAGGAAGTCTGAGCCTCCTCGTCGCTCAGACAACCGACCTCATATGCTTTTTCCCAAGGAGCATTTCACTCCTCTCCTTGCTCCAATATCTCACATCCTGTTAGAAATCAAAGACGAGCCCTACTTTCGACGTCCGCCACCCATGAAGTTAGGGATCCCCCGTAGCAAGGAGCTCTACTGCCGGTATCACAGAGACTACGGTCATGACACTAAAGACTGTCGCCTTTTGAAGAATGCCATTGAAGAACTTGTCCAGCAGGGTTACTTAGGCAAGTTCGTTCGAAGAGGAAACCCCCTGCTCTGGGTCCGTCGGTGCCTCCCGCACCTCAGACTGGCATGGACAACACCCCAACAGAAAAAACAATAGCTATGATTTCCTAGGGGGCATGCAGTAATTCAAAAAGGCAGCGGGAGGGGTTAGATTCTATAATTCCTTTCTTTGAAAAGGATTTAGACGGGGTAGTTAACAAACATGATGACAATATCGTCGTGTCTATGACAATAGCTAAACACCCTGTAAAGAGAATTTTAGTAGACAGCGGGAGTTACGTTGATGTTTTGAGCTACGAAGCTTTTGTTCGGATGAACCTGTCTAACTCTTCTCTCCGACCCATCGCCACACTCTTAATGGGTTTTACTGGAGATTCTGTGAAGGTCGAAGGAGAGATCACCCTCCCTATCATAGCCGGAAGTCCACCGTGTCAAAGCATGATTGCCATAAATTTCTTGGTGGTCTGGGTCCCACTGGCCTGTAATGCTATTCTGGAAAGGCCTGGTTTAAACCAATTGGATGTTGTTATCTCCACTAAGAGGTTACTGGTGAAGTTCCCTACCGATGAAGGGATTGGGGAGATGAAGGGAGAACAAAGCCCGTTATTGCTCTACTACCACTTAGCCCCCAGTCTGCAAGAGACGGTGTCGGCAGTAATGCCTGAACCGCTCAACCCTCGAGACTTGGAGAGGAGAGGGGAGCCAGCTGAGCACCTCCTAACCTTCCCCTTGGGGGAGGACCCGATGAGGACCATCCAGATTGGAGCACTGCTTCCGAAAAAGGCACACGATCGGCTCCTTGTTTTCCTGCGTGTCAACTCCGACATCTTCGTATGATCGTCATTAGATATGCCAGGTATCCCTGAGGAGATAATCACTCATCGGCTCAACCTCAAGCCAGAATATTGGCATGTCCGACAGAAGAAGAGAAGCTTTGCTCTCGATAGGCAGAAGGCCATTGACGAGGAAATCCACAAACTGAAAGCTACATACCACATTCGGGAAGTTCACTACCCCGATTGGTTGGCTAACGTCGTGATGGTCCGCAAGGCAAACGGAAGTTGGAGGATGTGTGTAGATTTCACTGACCTCAACAAAGCATGCCCCAAGAACAGCTTCCCTTTGCCTCGGATCGACCAACTGGTGGATGCTACGTCCAGTCATGAAACCCTTAGTTTCATGGATGCCTTCTCTGGGTACAACCAAATCAGGATGAACCCAGCAGATGAGGAAGAAACCTCCTTCATAACAGAGAAGGGACTATACTGCTACAAGGTGATGCCGTTCGGACTGAAGAACGCGGTGGCCACTTACCAAAGTCTAATGAACAAAGTCTTGAGGATCAGATCGGACGCAACATGGAGGTATACGTGGACGACATGCTGACAAAAAGCATCTGCACCACCAGACATATCGCCGACTTGACGGAGACCTTCGGCAACCTCCGCCGATACCAGATGAGGCTGAACCCATGCAAATGTGCTTTTGGAGTGACAGCCGACAAATTCTTGGGTTTTATAGTGACCCAACGAGGAATCGAGGCGAACCCCGATAAATTTCAAGCCATCTTGGACATGAGATCTCCTACCAACAAGAAGGAGGTACAATGCTTGACGGGAAGGGTGGCAGCCTTGAGCCGTTTTCTGTCCAAGTCCACTGAGAGATGCTTGCCTTTCTTCAAGGCACTGCGCAGAGTCAACGGATTCGAATGGATAAGGGAGTGCCATGAGGCCTTCGAGGGACTGAAAGAATTTCTATCCACCCCGCCACTACTGTCCAAGCCGAAGGGTGGAGAAGAACTTCTTCTGCACCTCGCAGCTTCTTCCGAAGCTGTCAGTTCCGTGCTGGTTTGCATGGACACCAATGGGACACAAAAGCCTGTGTATTACACCAGCAAAGTGCTTCACGATGCGGAAGCCAGATACACGAGAGTCGAAAAAATCATCTTTGCGTTGATTGTGTCCGTCCAGTGCCTCCGACCTTATTTTCAAGCTCATCTGATCATGGTGGTCATGGACCAACCACTCAAGGCAATCCTCTCTCGTTCGGACACTTCAGGCCGACTGAAAAAGTGGGCGCTCAAGCTAGGAGAATTCAATCTGTCTTTCCGCCCTAGGTCGGCTATGAAGTCTCAAGTCCTAGCGGATTTCTTGGTCGAATGCACTTGGAGCGATGAGCAACCAGAAGAGCCCCATGCGAACCCCGCAAGTCCTGGAACTGGAGAGGAGGAATGGATCCTTCACGTGGATGGAGCATCAAACTCTCAGGGGAGTGGAGTGGGTCTTATTCTAGCTAGTCCGAATGGAGTGGTGACCGAATACGCTCTCCGATTTCTCTTTCCGACCACCAATAACCAGGCCGAGTATGAAGCCCTACTGTCAAGGCTGAGGCTGGCTTGGGAACTCGGGGTGAAATTTCTTAGAGTATTTACGGACTCCTAGCTAGTCCCGCCCAAATTAGAAAGGAGTACGAGGCGCGGGACCCTACCATGTCTCGTTACTTGAGCATGGTGCAGTCACAAGCCTCTTCCTTAGCCCACTTCAGCGTCAGCTATATTCCTCGGAGGGAGAACGCCATAGCTGATGCCTTATCTCGACTAGCCATCTCAGTCGACAGGATTTTGGGAAGAACCTATGTGGAGCATGTGAAAGTCTCAAGCATCGAAGCAACAGAGGAGACCTATCGGTCGAGCAACAGCCTTCATGGATGGACGCTTATATCTGGTACTTGACCGACGATGCCCTTCCTGAAGACCCAACTGAGGCTAAGCTACTCAAGAGGCAGGCTCCAAAGTTTTTGATGATGGACGGAAAGCTCTATCGAAGATCATTCTCATACCCAGTCCTCAGGTGCGTCGGTCCCATGGAAGCAGATTACATCCTGCAGGAAATCCATGAGGGCATATGCGGAAGTCATCTGGGGGGCAGAGCTTTGGCGTACAAAGCCCTGCGACAAGGATACTACTGGCTAACAATGAGGGAGGATGCATCCGAGCTCGCAAGAGATGCAACAGTTGCCAATGCCATGCCAACATCCAACGTCAGCCGACATCCCAGCTTACCCCTCTGACAGCACCTTGGCCCTTTTCCCAGTGGGGCATGGATATCTTGGACCGTTTCCTCCAGCTTTGAGTCAACGCAAATTCCTACTAGTAGCCATCGATCACTTTACTAAATGGATCGAAGCCGATGCACTCGCCAAAATAACCAAGGGCAAGGTGAGATCCTTTTTCTGAAATCTATAGTATGCCGGTTCGGGCTCCCGCACACCCTTATCACTGACAATGGTCGGCAGTTCGACAACACGGTTTTTCATGGGTTCTGCGCCGAGCTAGGTATCCATCAACGGTTCACCACTATGGGGCATCCCCAGACCAATGGCGCGGCCGAGGTCACCAACCGCATTATTCTCCAAGGACTTAGGGCTCAACTTGATGAATGCAAAGGGCGGTGGGTGGAAGAGCTCCCCAATGTGTTGTGGGCCTATCACACAACGCCATGAGCCCCCACCGGAGAGACTCCTTTCAGCTTGGTCTTCAGGTTCGAAGCTGTCATCCCTATGGAGATAGGTGTCCCGAGCTCCCGGACGGAGTTGTACAGCGAAGGGGACAACCCAAATCAATTGCGGGCCAACCTCGACCTAGTGGATGAGCTACGAGACCGAGCGCAACTCCGAATAGCGGCTTACCGATAGCGGACGGCCAAGTATTACAATGCTCGTGTCTGTCCTAAGGCATTTTTACCAGGAGACCTGGTCCTCAAGCGAGCTGAAGTTTCAAAGCCAACGGAAGGGGGCAAGCTAGCGCCAAGATGGGAAGGACCCTATCGAGTCATGGAGGCACTCTACCATGGAGCATACAAAATTGAGGGGCTGGACGGGAAGCCTCTCCCCCGCACATGGAACGCAGACAACTTACGTCGGTATTATCAATAGCTTGTTAATTTCTTTAATTGGAACATGTCTGCTAGAGTAATATTCAGAATATTCTCTTACTAACGTGTCTTTGAGTGATCCTGCTTCTCACCTGAAGCCCGACTCCATGTCGGCACTTGAAGCCCGGCTCCACGTCGGCACTTGAAGCCCGACTCTGCGTCGGCACCTGAAGCCCGGCTCCGCGTAGGCACTTGAAGCCCGACTCCGCATCGGCATCTGAAGCCCGGCTCCGCATCGGCACCTGAAGCCCGGCTCCACATCTGCACTAGAAGCTCGACACCGTGTCGGCCATTGAAGCCCGACTCCGCGTCGGCACTTGAAGCCCGGCTCTGCGTCGGCACCTGAAGCCCGGCTCCACGTTGGCACTTGAAGCTCGACACCGCGTCGGCCATTGAAGCCCGACTCCGCATCGGCACTTGAGCCCAACTTCGTGTCGGCAAATGACCGTATCAGCACTCTAGTTTGGCAGCATCAGCACACAAAACTGACTCCACGTCGGTATTAGAAGTTTTAGCTCTTCAAACAAACCAACCCCATATCGGTGTTGGCCTAGCTGCACCATAGCCTCACTCGGTCTCGTCGGTAGCTATCCATGGATACCATCTCGACCCCTTAATCGGCTTCGCGCCGACACTACCCTCTGATGTTTCCAGTCTATCGGCCTACGACACGAGGTCATTTGTCAAGACCACTAGGTCGGACATAAGTGCGATTGTTAGCTATACCTGCCTATGGCCTTGATAGCGGCCACTATGGCTTGTCCATATCCTATCGCTAATAATTGGCTACGATGCAAGTCAAATTAATAACATAACGAGAAATTTTCATTGATAGTGAAAGTTACAAAACTGCCGACCAAGTCGACTTAGTACAATTTGGATAAAGAAAAAGATAGTTATGTTCAGGCCGGAGCCGGACTCTCATCCTCGGGAACCTCATCCGGCTCCAACTTCTCTATTCCTTCAAGGCCGTATAATTTCTAAACCTTCTCCTTGCAATCTTGGAAGCCGCCATCATATGCAAATGCAGTTGCTTCGGCCAGCTCCTTATCGAAGGAATCAGATTTCCTAAATTCCTCTATGGCCTCGGCAGCTTTCTTCTCGGCCTCGGTGGCCTTCTTCTCGGCTTGGTCACCGCCGCCATCATGTTGGCAATCTCAGCATCTGACCGGCGGGCAATTTCCTCCACATTCTCAGCTCTTTCCTCAGCCACACTTATTTCAATAGTAGCGGAGTGCAAACGGCTCTTCAGTAAGTACACTTCCGACTCCGCTGCCTTCAACTTCTCCTCCACCATTTTTTGTTTTTTCTCGACCACCTGAGCGTTGTCAAGCTCGTAGGCCGCTACGCTGAGCTACTTCAAGCGCCTCTTGCCTTTTCAGCCCGGGCCAAGTTACTGAATCGAGCACCTCGGCTTCGGCTTTGGACTTTTGCGCCTGGGCAATTTCTGCCCGGCCTCCTCCAGGGCTGCCTCGGCTCTCTCCTCTCTATCCCGGACTTCTTGAATTTCTTTCCGAGACTGGTCGAGAGCGGCCTCGACCTGAGACCAAAGGCCCCTCATGGCTGTCATGGAGTTCAATGCCTGATCAAATTATTTGGTTTAGGTAAAGAAATGGTCCCAAAAGGTTTGGCAATGGAATAATACTTACACAGAGATGGGCCACATATGCCTCTCGGAAGAAGGTAGATGCCCCTGGTGTTGAAGGAACCTCTGTAGCTTGGGCACGGAAGCCTAGGCCACTGTTCGCTCGGCCCAGCGGCTGTAGTGCGTCAGGATTGACTGAAAAGATGGATCGATGTCATCTCCCTTCGCTGATCTGGCGGCTGCAGGCAAGGGGTCAGCCTCTGGCTCCACTCCCTCTGGCGCCTTAGCTGGTGGGGACGCCTCGGCCGTCGCCCCTTCAGAAGATAGGGCGGCTTCTGGAGTCGGCCTTGTAGCCGAGTTGGCTAGCTCCACCTCGGAAGCTGTGGGTTGTCGTAGCGGCGCTTTGGTCCTTCGCTCCGGAGAAGTGCCAGTCAGATCAATAGGACACGGAGGCGGTGCTGGTGAAGGCGGACGAGGTCGATCCCTTTCCCCCGCCTCGCTCCGTCCCGATGCCTCTCCGGCCTCGGCCCTTTCCGCCTCGCTTCCTAGGGCCTCTTCGACTTCGGCCCTTTCCGCCTTGTTCTCTTCTGAGGTCTTTTCGGCCTCTGTTTTCTTAACAATCTTGGCAGCCCTCTCCTCAGCAGGGGCCCCAGCCTCTCAGCCTTCCTTCTCTTTGTAGCAGCTTGCCTTACCCTGTGCAGCGATGGTGCCATGCCTGTAATCCAAATGGCGAAGTTAGAGGGAAAGAGATGAAAGCAAAGAAGTGAAGAGGTCACGCTGCTCACCATCGCCAGGAATAAGACCAACTAGCCGAAGATTCTCTTGGATAGCAGTTGGTTGCAGCGGGGGACGTCGGCAATGATCAACTGCTCGAACGCCTCTCGGTCCTTCGGAAGCACTGACGAATTTTTGTTTGGCTCGGTGTTGAGAACCTCCCACTCGGTCCTCACCCCCTTGATTTGGGCAAAGAAAAACCTATCTTTCCAACCTTTGATGGAGGAAGGAAGATATAGTTTAAGGGATCTGGCAGGTCTAGGAGCAAAGGACCACCAACCCGACTGTTTCCTAACGGTGTAGAAGCAACGGAAGAGTGAAAGTCTAGCCTCAATCCCATGGAAATGGCACAGCACCATGAAACCAACAAGGGTCCGGATAGAATTTGGGACTAGTTGTGCCAAGGCTAAAGAATACCAGTCTAACACATTTAGTATGAAGGGGTGAATGGGGATGCGAAGACTAGCCTTGAAGTAATGTTCATAAAGGGCAACCCGACCTAGATAGGAAGAGGTTACTCTATCCTCAGGTAAAGGCCGGAGAGACAAAGGTCAGTGGGGATTTGGTACTGAGCCCTGAGATTGATTATCTCTTGGGCAGTCATGACAGAGGTAGTCCTTTAGGGGACTGTCTCACATGGGAAGAAGGGCCGCGGTCGCCGGACGGCGCTGAACACGAGCCCGTTCGCGTGGGGCGATTTTCGGCGCAAGGCCGCCCCGCGGGCCGCCGCTCTTCCACAAGAGCATCCCCTGCGGAGGAGGACCAACTGAGAGGGGGAGAAGGGGAAGGCTGTGAATGGTTGGGGGAATAGGCCCGGAATCGAAAATCGAACAGGAAAGAGACGAGTAGGCCATGGGAGCAGAACTAACCTGAAGTTGGAGGTCGAAAGTCAGCAATGGAGGGCTCGGGTGATAGAAGATGAACAGGCTTGAACAGTCAGTAGGGAAGACAAAGCAGTAGAAATGGCTCAAACCCAAAGCAACCCTCTTTTATACCCGTGTTTCAAATCATCCTGCCTGCCTCTAGTTGGCCACGCGCCCGTTTGTGTTGGAGACCGCTCCGCCCACTCGGTACGTAGGACGATAGGCACCGCCTATGAAGGGACGGGTGACCTCACCGCAATGATGGCACCCGCCTTTCCATGGTTCCATGCCCGAGGAAAATCTTGCCCAATCCCAACAACCCGAACAGACAGGATTGGCCGCCAAGAGGTACTGCGGATACTAACACCCTTTCAATGATGAGTACATGCTCTCTCATCTCAGGGGTGGGGGGCATCTGATGTGACTAACCACCCCTCCTGGCGGCACTATAACAAATGCGCACAGCCTTCGAAGTAAGGGTAATAATTTCGATCAGCCTCAGCTTCGGCATCAGCTCCTGGCTTCGGCCTCGGCTCCGGCATCAGTTCCTGGCTTTGGCCTCGGCCCCGGCATCGGCTCCTGGCTTCGACCTCGGCTCCAGCATCGGCTCCTAGCCTCGGCCTCGGCCCCGGCTCCAATTCCTGCTCCAATCTCAGCCATTGACGCAATTCCAATATGAAGCCGAATTTCAATGCTGAACGGACTTAAAACTATACAACGCGATCCCCTCGTCCACTTTTTACTAAGATCACGGGCAGTTAAGGAACTGCACACTTGCAGATATTCGCGGAACGTATCTAACCACCCGGTGTTAATCTACGAAGCCGATCTCAACAGAAGGAAGATGGCTGTTATCACGGAAGGTAAGAGGGACCCGAACAGATACATAAGAGCCAACCCCTAACAGGGCTCTCTCAAGCACTACTCTATTGCGAAATTTTATTCTACAAACTCTGACTTGAGCTTCGAGGGTCCCCATCGGAACCACCGGTCCAAGGGCTTTTTGTAGGTTCCCGGAGGAAGACGGCGTTCCCTCTACACTTCCTACGGCCTGTGGAGATCTCCGCCCACCGGCGCTCACCGCAAGTGATTTGGTAGCAACAGTTTTGTAAAAGAATTTTTCACCTCCTTTGGATAAGGACCTCCCCCAACTGTCCCTCAACTTTCAATTAGCTTTGGAATTGTACATTTTGGGGAGGTTGGTTCTGAAATAAATAATCATTCGATTTCATTTTATTTATCTTATAACCTGTTTTTCAGAAAGTCATTCTACAAGTTCTGTGATCTATGTTTTTGTTTTTTTGATATGAAGACCTAGTAAAAAGCAATGAAATTAACAAGAATTGATCTTACGTTCTCTGCGAAATTATTTTAGTAAATCTTGATGTTCAAAAAATCTGAGATTAAATTAAAAATCCCCTGTAGTTCATAAATCCATTGAAATCCTCATTGTAAAGCAAATTTTGTTTTCATAATTAATGACACAGCTCTGTCATTAACAGAGCTTGGCTGACTTTGTGATAACTGAGAAACAAATCAGTGTATCTTAATCTCTAGCACAATCAGATGTTTGAGAAGTTTAAAGAGGAAACGCAACAGAAAAATGTAGTGTTGGATATTGTTAAACTGCCCTGACTCCTTAGCTTCCTGGATTTGGTTTTCATTGGGTTATATTCATGTGATATTGGGAGGCAACATCTATCAATTCATCTATCATTAGTATTTGCGTTTGTGGCATTAACCATGGGGCATTATTCTTTCTCTCTCTTTTCTAGCCAGAGTAACCAAAATTGCTATGCACATACGATGGAATGCAGGAAGTTAGAGGGTATGATTATCGCTTAGAAAAGCATGCTCTGAACATGCTGATGGCCGGCCCACTGCTGTGGGTACTGGGTTCGATCCAGAATGCCTGCCAGGTTTATGAACGATCCGATGGCCACACTCAGATTCTGCAATCAAGCGTTCAGATACCGTTCCTCTTGGGAAGCTTGTTATTCTTGGTGGGTGCCATCTTCAATCGCCAAGACATCTTTGGCTCGATACATCACAAAGTCAAAATAATGGTAAGATTTTGTTGCACTAAGAATTGCCGTGTTTTGATTCTATCAAGTAATAATAGTACCATTTTGATGGAATATTATATTGCCGTGTATTAATCTATCAAGCAATGATAGTAATATTCTGGTAGAATTTTGTTATATAAAAGAAGACTTCATTGGGCATACTATTATGAAAACTAATATATCTAGTAATTGTTATACTTTTTAGGAGCTTAGAAAGCCTATGTAAGCTTTATTCACTCGGATGTCAAGAGTCTCATTCAGAAAAAGACTCTTGTTTAGCGGCTAAGAAGGGGAGAAGACACTTACTTTTGCTGCTGCAATTTATGCAGGCAATGAGCTGGGTTTGGTTGAGCATATTTGGGAGCTTGCTATTCCTGACAGGAGGAATACTGAATGTGTTGAAGGTGTTCAAGATGCAGCAAGCCGATGGGCTGAGGCTGGAGAAACTCCGAGGAGGGGCGCAAGAGAGGCTAAGTAGAGGCAGAGAAGGTAGGGTCCCCCTCATAGTGGAGGACAGCAGGAGGAGGAGGGAGGCGGAGGAAGTGAGAGCGACTGCTCCGATTCCCAGACCCTGAGCCCTCATATAGTTTTGGTTCCCTACCACTAAGCTCTCAGCCTAAGCTTTAAGGATGGCGAGATATGGTTTTGATGGAATTCGATCGCCTGTCATGAGACTAGTGCTGTATGAAGCCTAGATATGTTGCCTTGATTTGTATAAAGCTTATTAGAAACTACATTAGATTGCTTTAGGTTGTAGGAACATGTTGCTCTAATTTAGTTTGCAAGAGATACTTCTTTCATCATCATGTTCAAGAGAAAGCGATGCTTGTCATGGACTGTGCGTAAGAAATACAAGAATAATTAACTGAACAGAAGAAATTGCGAAGTTAATTAAGGGGATGCGATCGAGCAGATTATGAATGTTGGGTTGGATGAGTTTTTGACCCATTTTGGTGCGTGCGACCATGGGAAGAGCATGGCGCCCATGGTCCACTCTCTCCGCAGCAAAAGCTTCTGGGCCTAGGAGAAGGCAGCAATGAAGCCCTTGGGGGAGAGTGGGCGTCCTGGCTCGGACTCCTGGCATCAGAGGGCAAAAACAATGGAGACCTCCATTGCCGCGGCTCTGCCATCCACACCTTGGAGGAGTGATGCATGAGCTCCCCCTCTTATCGGCCGAGGTGGGACCTTCGCGTGGCTTTGACATTAAGCAAACAGTGGATCGCGAAGTCTTCCAGTCCACGACCATTCCCTTGAGGATAAAGGAATAAAGCCGACTTGGGCACCTTAGCAAGACCACAATAAGCAACCTTTGGGCGTCAGGATTTGCTTCAGACATTCCAGTAATCTTCCTTTTCGTGGAGATCATGACATCTTGTCAACGTGACACTTGCCAACTTGAGCATCATGTTCGCCGATCCTTGTATCCTTTGGCACCCTCCAAGAGTGAAGCAGCCGTTCTTTTCTTTTAAGCTTTATTTATTTATTTATTTTTGCTGTTTGAACAAGTCGATCATACACCGTGCGTGTGTTTATCAAGTCAATATTACGAGTTAGCCATAAAAAAAAAAAAAAAGTATGAGTTGTGCCTACCAATCATCTTTTCTGGAGTTTTAAGTTAAAAGCAGAATGTAGTACACGCCATTCAAATGCTTCTTAAAATTTTTCCACATATATCTCGCAAATATTGTATTTACATATTTATCACTCAAAAATATTATTTACAAAAATCTTTGTATTAATTAGCATGGAAATAATTAATTAAAAAACATTATTTAAATTCAATGCTTCGATCTTTTCAATACATAACCAATATGAAACTAAGTGCTTATTGTTGGGAATTGCATCCTAAAGCCAATCATTTGATGATTGTGCTATGTAAATTACATATAATTGATATATTAATAAAAGTTACTTAGCAGTTTATTCATTACAAGAACATCTTTTTAAAACTCCTAATGGCAATAAAGTCTTAGATCTTTTTTATGATAAAGAAGATTTATCTTTGAAGATCCTTAAAAGTGTTCGCGATCAAATGATATATTATAACAGGACCATAGTACTATCAATTATAAGATGTTGTATATCATATTTATTGGTTGTCCTCTTAACCAAGGAGTATAGAGACACTAGTATGACATATGGATGAAAGTGTAGGAGTACATTTCATCGAACATGACTCATTTTTGGATACTCTGCTATCAAGAATTGATTCGAGAAGATATGGAACCGATGACTTACAAGCAACTCACTGTGCTTAGTGCCGATCACCTAGATTTTTAATCCAGTTACGGAAGGTTATTGTGAGTGCAGTCAAGTACTTGTAGTAGTCAGTTATGGATCAAAATGAAATTTGACCTATCCTGTTAAAAGAGAAATTCTTATGTTTCAACTTAGCAAGACCTGGCCAGGGCACTTCTTATGAAGGTCACATGATCACTAAAGTTGAAATCACTTTATGGATTTACTGTTTAGAGTTGATAGGCTCTTAAGCCATCCTTAGCATTTGTGGTCAAAAGAATGAATTATACGGTAATTATTTCTTAAAATTTATGGAGTTTGCTCGGTAACTCTTCGACCTATCCGAATGCCGGGTTCCATTGCTAGATAAAACATCGATTAGTATAGAAAATTGTTCATATGCTATCAGCTTAAGTTCGAACCTAGAGAGTCATACGCATTGAAGTTTCTAGGATGATATATTTGCTGATCAATGATTAAGAATTGTATCTAATTTAATTAATCAATTTGATTGATTAAATTATCACAATTGGGTTAAGTATAAGTGAATAAGATTCAATTGGGTTTAAGTCTATTAGAAAGACTAATTAATTTTAAATATTAATTTGAAATTAGACTTGATTTGGATTTAAATAGATTCAGACTAGCCAAATTTGATTTGGGCTAAACCATGATTTATGTGGGTTTAATCCAGTAAATTTAAATCAGCTAAACCAAAATCCAAACCCAAACCCCATATATAAAAAAGGTTTTCTCGTATGAGGATCTCACATGATGAGATAACTAAAATCTCATCTTATGAGAAATTAAATTCTCATACAGAATTTAATGTATAACTTTTAGTCTTCTCCAAATGGTTCCAAGTTCAAGAGAGATAATAAATTTTGCTAATTCCTAGAAGGTTTATCTTTGGAAGAGTAATTCACACAACTCTATATGCATTAACAAGTGTATGAATTAATACGCCTATTTGGAAGAGCACTCCACATAACTCTTTATGCATTGACAAATGTGTGAATTAATATGCCTCTTTGGTTTCCACCAAATATCAAAATTCTAAGTGGTTAAAATTCAATAGGCTAAATGCTAAATTTTGCCTATAAATAGAGGACATTCTTCACCAGAAAAGATATATCAAAATTCTAAAGAGTTATAACCAAGTGTTATAGTTCTAAGAGTTAGAATAAAAAATTCTGATGTGATTCTGATGTTAGCAAAAGCTTGGTGGATCTTGGAGGAAGATTTAAGTGGAAGGATTCAAGATCATAAAGTTATTTTTCTGCAAGCTAGCACTCCCAAAAATTTGATCATTCGGGACTTCACATGGATGATCATAGAGGCCGACGTTGAATGGCTGCAGAGCGCAACGAATTAACCTATTGTTCTTAAGGTAAGTGATATGATCCTTAAATCTTAAGGCAGGATTCAAGACAAGTAGTATGACTTCTTATCTTGAAGATCAAGATATGATCTTGATAATTTTATTTACATGCATAATTTAGATCAAATGATCCTATAATAAAAGGCAAAGATACGATTTGATACATGTTGGATAGATTAATATTTAATCTTTAAGATTCCGTCCTTGTAATTGTTACCAAAATTTTAAAATATGCATGCCTTGAGGTCATTCCTTCCTTCACTTATCAACATAAACTTTCGCATGCTTCTTTCGTTCAAACCCTTGCATCCTCATCAGACTAAAGATTTATATTCATATTCATATCCAAAATTAATTGCATTCAAACATGAACAAAGCTCATTTGCAGTATCCTTTAGTCCACAAGAGTCATGAGCTAGATTTACTTTGATACCATTTGTTATAATGTAGGATGGCCAATCAAAATGTATTATTTTAACTTCTCTACAAGTGTCAAGGATCAACTCAGTATATAATCAATATGAAATTAAATGCTTGCTAGCATGAAATATGTTTTACATTATATAACTTTGCATATGAATTAATTGGTGTTGAGATAGTGTTGCTAACTTTACTTATTAATAATTATGAAATGATATTTTTTTATCATGCCTCAAACTTTCCTAAGATATTACTTTAAGAAATATACAAGGCCTTTGATTCTAAACTAGCATTAACATAAACAAATACAATGACAAATAAAATATTTCATTATTAATTTATCAGTCCAAAATAAAGGGTTCAAATATATCTGGAATCAAATATAAAATATTAACTATGCTCTCACCAAAAGTCTTAAATATGAACTTTAATGCCAAACATCTTGCAGCCCTAAAATAATATATAATAATAATAATATGAGCTAACAACTCCGTAGAAAAAAATCTCTTCCTAGCACGCTAGCATGAATTAAAATACATGTATATCATTTGATAATCATTAACATCTAAAGTTAACAACATTATCCCCATGTTCATTAATTCATATGCGAAGATTAAATGGTACAAATTTGCAAATTTCATAGAAAGTATTTAGTAATCATAACTCATAGCAAAGCTCATAATAGTATAATAAAGCAACATATACCAAATTTTATAATTCACGAGTAACACCATTTCACAATAATTTTAGATTCATGATATATATATATATTCAATCTATAATAATTTTAAACTTATTATTAATTATTATGTATTGGATCTAGTACTTCGGTATTTGAACTAGTCATGATTATACTAACAATAATCAGCTCTAAAATTGGCGGTGCCATGCTAGGTAATAATTTGTGCTATACTATATAATGCCAAACTAGATAATAATCCATATCAGACTAAGCAATACTCTGCCCCGAATTAGACTATGCCATACTAGGCTCATATGATAAGTCTGGATACCTTTTGTTTCCTATATATTACATTTATTTAATTATTGATTCATCGTGTTTTGGCAATGACCTAGTTATGATGCATTTTCGCCAGTAATCGGCTAAAGAGAAAGAGAAAAGTGTTACACTCCTATGAATGATCAACTATAGAGAGAAGGAGAGACAGAGGTGCCACGCTCTGGTTAGTGATCAACTATATAAAAAAAAGGAGACATGTGCTACACTACCATTGACTAGTTATGGAGAAATATCGTGTACCCACCTATGATGAGGCATCAAGTGGCTAGTCCAACTGTACCCACTGATAAGTTTATTTATTATCCAATTTAATTATTAAAATAAATATTAATTATTTTAAATTTATTAAGAATTAATACTTTTTATGGATGTTTATAGAAAAGAAGCCTATAGATTGAAAGAGCTCGATTTTTGAAGTCCAACGATGCAAATGGCACTCAAATCAGGACCCGGTTTACCCAAAAAGGAAGAAATAGATGATTTTGCATGATTTTCGATGCAAACTAAGGCAGGTGATGTTGAAAGAATGGCTGAAAAATTTTCTTACGATATTTTTACGATCGTGAGCGCCCGATTAACTCCAACTTTGACTAGGAGGAAGCCCTAGATAAGCTCTATAAAAAAGGACCTCAAGTAGTAGTTGAAAGAGAGGAGTTTCTACAAAGCTCTTTGTATTCTTCTTTTTTATTTAGATTATTGTATTTAGGCCTAAAGAAGAAAAATTATGAAAAGAATTCTGGTGGCAGCAATGTGTTATCTTTCTTTTTGTTCTTAATTTTTATGCAATAAAAATTATGCTCTTCTTTATTATATCTTGAGTTATTTTTTTTATTAAGGTTTTGATCTGGCATACACGACATGTACCCTCTATCGACGTACCGTGATCTCAGGATATAGTATGTGCCTAAGAGAGAGATCGTAGTATAAAAAATTAGACCCTTAACCTTGCAATTATTAGATAATTTATACTCTAAGCGAACTTGCCATGATCTCTTGATACGGTCTGTGCTTGATAAGAGATAAATTATTCTAATTTTAAATTTATAAAAATTATTACTATTGCAATATTAAAAAAAAGATAAAACCTGTTTGCATGGTGGATTCGGATTTCTGGATTGCTTTTCCTATTGTTTGAATTCCGTTAATTAATTAGTTGTTATCTTTTAATAACCGCTTTTTTTAATATAATCTTACAAATATTTTTATTTTTTTTTGAAATAATTACTCTTAATCCTCGAGGATACGATCCCGATTTATCTCTAGCTATAGTGGTTAGTAAGTTTTATTTTTGACCGCCAATGGAAGCGATCAAATTTTGGTGTCGTTATCAGGGATTCAGGCATGATTAGTTCAAAAAAAAATAAAAAAATCAATTACCATAAATTTTATTTTAATTTTATTCTTCTTTTTTTAATTCTCTCTTATTGTTTCATTATCATTCAAGCTTTATATAAAAAAGGAATAAAAAAATCTTTTATTGGATAGTTATTGCTCTCTTTAGCTTATTGCCTTTTTTTTATAGTTACCTTAGATTTTCTTATTTTCTTTTTAACATTAAAAAATATTACTTTTCTTTTATCACAAATTCACTTTTAACCTAATTAATTTTTTTAATTAACTTACCTTAAAGAACCTAAAAGAAAACCCATACTTTCCATAAAACATAATTAATTTAAGGAAACAAATAATAAACTTTAAAAACTTTCTAACTTGTTTAGACACATTGTTTGAATTGCATTGCATTTTCATAAAATACTTTAAGGGCGCAACCCCTAATAACATAAGATGGGGATTTTATTACCCTTCCTTAGCCCACAAACTACCATACTGCATACTGCATAAACCCAAGCCTTTAACTCTAAAATTAACTAGACGTCAGCCTCTAAGGAATTTGAGCTCAATAGGACAAGGCACCCAAAAGAGTTAGACTGGGTCAGGATTAATTGATTAACTGGTGTCTAGAAAAGGAAAGAAAAGTAGTTATTTAATTAGTTTCGTTCGCTTACCAAGTAAGCAACGGGAGACCCCCACTGACCTTACCCTTAACTGGCTAGTGGATCAGCTAATTTTTGACTTGAAGGGCTCCAAGGCGGTCTTAAAAATTAGGAGCTTTCTAGATCTAGGTTAAACCTAGAGTAGAGAGTCTAATCTTTATTTATTTGATTGCTAGTAATTATTAAACCCTAATTATATTATTCTTCATTACTCTTAGTTCTAGGAATCTCTTAGGATACTTCTTTTAGAAACTTCTTCTTTTCTCTCTCTGCATAACATAAATTTTTTTTTAAAAATTGCAACTTGGAAAAGGGAGTCCGGTCGATGAGTAAGGATAGATCTAGACCCTACCCTTGATGAAGAAAACGTAACTATGAAAGAATTAGAACATCCCCTTAGCCTAAGAGAATACTGCTACCCAATTGGATATGTCCAACCATCATGCATTCAACTATCCCAAACAAATGCGGCCAGTTTTGAGATTAAGCCTTAGATTATCAACATGCTCCCTAAATTCATGGGAATTGAGGATGCTTACATTTTTATTAGAAAATTTGAGGAAGTATGTGATACTATGAGAATGCATGAACTTTCAGTAAATGCTATAAAACTTAGGCTAATAAACTTTGCTCTTAAGAAAAATGCCAAAATTTGGCTGTATAGTTTACCTACTCAGTCAATTTTGACCTGGAAAAGTTTTGTTAAAGCATTCTTAAGAAAATTTTTTCCACATCATAAAACAGCCACGTTGAAAAATGAAATTGCCCAATTTCATCAATTAGGGGAGAGCCTTTCTGGAAGTGTATAGACCAATTTAAGAATCTATTAAGCCAATATCCACACATGGGATAGAGACTTGAAGGTTATGTCAAACCTTCTATGAAGGTCTTGTCAAACCTTCTATGAAGGTCTAAACCTAAACCTCCAGAGCTATGCTCGAGTCAATGTGTCAGGGCGACTTTATGCAAAAACCACCCAATGAAGCCTGACAGTTTCTAGAAGATTTAGCAAAAAAGAGCTTACAATGGAAAGAAACTAAGGAATCTAAACCCACACCATCAAGAGATGGTATGCACCAATGCTCTCCATCTATAGCTGAAGAAGCTAAGATGGCATCTCTGATTCGTAGGATAGAAGCCTTGGAACTTAAGGGACAGGGCCCGATAAATCACGTAAACCAAGTGGCTGCACCTATCTGCATTGGATGTAATGAGCTAGGACATATAATAGAAGAGTGCCCCCACTTCATGATCCAAACCAAAAATAGTTGTACACAGGTGAATGCAACCTATAAAGAACAACAATAATCCTTATGCACCAACCTACAACCCAGGGTAAAGGAACCATCCAAACTTTGTCCGGTCACAAGGTCCTAGTGCAGGTGGTCCCAACTTCAACCAACCTAACCCAAGGCCCGATTTTATAGAAAATAACCCATCAGTAAATGAGAATGAAAAGATGTATAGTTCCCTAGACAAGGCTCTAGAAACCCTAGTAAAATCCCAAGCTGGCACTTATGCCATGATAAATAGCACCAATACCATCCTGAATAACTTTATGTAAAACACAGGGCAACAACTATCCATTATACTCAGGCCATAACTCGTTTGAAGATGCAAGTAGGTTAGTTAGCTACAACCATAAGTGAAAGAGAACGGGGTAAGCTACCGAGTCAACCCAAAGCTAACCCTAGGAACCTAAACATCCAAGGATCAAATCAAGGAGCCCAGATTAACCAACTAAGTATCATTCATACATTAATAACTGGAAAACAAATAGATAATCAGAAGGGTACATATAAAGAAGAAGAATTAGAAGCCCCGTCACTTGAACAACTTATTGAGCTAGGTCAGCCAGAAACACCTGAAGCATCAAAGTCTGATGTAATGCCCAACCCACCAACTGACCCCATGCCAGAAGGAGATGAACCAAATATCAGGATTGTAGCACCATTCCCAAATAAACTTAAGCCCAATTGAAATTCAGCCCAATTAGATAAAATTTTGGAGATCTTTAAGCAAGTTAAAGTAAACATCCCTCTACTGGACGTGATCCAACATGTCTCAACCTATGCCAAATTTCTTAAGGATCTATGTACCAAAAAGAAGACCATAAATGTGTCCAAGAGAGCCTTTCTAGCAGCTAGTATGAGCTCTTATCTATCAAACCATATGCCAGTAAAATACAAAGATCTAGGGTCACCTACTATTTTATGCATTGTGGGGAACACCCTCATAAATAGGGCTTTATTAGACTTAGGGACGAGTGTTAATATATTGTCATTCTCTGTATATGAGCAACTAGGGTTGGAAGAACTAAAGCCTACAGGAATGACCCTACAACTAGCAGATCACTCTTTGAAAGTACCCAAGGGAAATAGTAGAGGATGTGTTGATCAAAGTTGGTGACTTTATCTATTTGGTGAACTTTATGATTTTAAAAACTAAGCCGGTGACAAACCCAAAGAGCCATATCCCAATGATTTTAGGTAGATCATTTTTAGCTACATCTAATGCCTAATTAATTATCGAAATGGATTAATAAAACTTTTCTTTGAAAATATGTCAATTGATCTTAATATTTTTAATCTTACTATTACACATCAAACGAGTGACTCAAATTATGTTCAGGATACTATTTATGATCCAATTAACCTTAGTGACGAAGAGCTTGACCTAGAAATTTACATAAACCAAGATGGGAAGCAAATGAATGAGGTTGCTATAATTGATGAAAAATCAAGATGGAAACCTCCAATTAAATCACTAGAGAAAGTATCTGAACCATTACTCAAACCATCAATAGAGAAAGTACTCAAATTAGAATTGAAACCACTTTTCAAGTACCTCAAATATGCATACCTAGGTCCATCAAAAACCCTTCCTGTAATTATTTCAGCCGACCTAAACTCATCACAAGAAGAACTATTGAATGTCCTAAGAGAAAATAAAGAAGCATTAGGATGAACCATGGATGACATAAAAGGGTTTAGCCCCTCGATCGTTCAACATAGGATTCACTTAAAGGAAGAAGCCAAGCTTATAAGAGAATCTCAAAAGAGACTTAACCTAACCATGAAGGAAATAATAAGGAAAGAGATCATCAAACTCCTTGACAATGATATAATTTATCCTATTTCAGATAGTTCTTGGGTAAGTCCTATGCAAGTGGTGCCCAAGAAGTCAGGAGTTACTATGATACAAAATGACAATAATGAGTTGGTCCCTACAAGAATTCAAACAGGATGGAGGGTGTGCATCGATTATAGAAAATTAATTGCTGCCACTAAGAAGAACCATTTTTCTTTGCCCTTTATAGATCAAATGTTAGAACGATTAGCAGGACATGACTTTTACTATTTTCTGGATGGATACTCTAGTTACATCAAATTGCAATAGCCCCAAAGGATCAAGAGAAGATAACATTTACTTATCTATATGGAACCTTCGCGTATGGACGTATGCCCTTTGGCTTATGTAATGCACCATCTACCTTTCAAAGGTGCATGATTAGTATTTTCTCTGATATGGTAAAACGGTTCCTTGAAATTTTCATGAATGGCCTTTTCATTTTTGGTTATACTTTTTCTGAATGCCTATAACACCTTAGACTGGTCTTAGAAAGATGCAAAAAAAGCATCTAGTACTAAATTGGGAGAAGTGCCAATTTGTGGTGAAGGAAGGCATTATTCTTGGCCATGTAATTTCAAATAGAGGTATAGAAGTAGACAAGACCAAAGTAGATTTGATTGTAAATCTTTCTCCACCTAAATCAGTCAAAGAAATAAGATCATTCCTTGGACATGCTGGATTTTATAGAAGATTTATCAAGAATTTTAGCAAAGTAGCTCGACCATTGACTAACCTATTGGCCAAAGAAGTCAAATTTGACTTCACATCTAAATGTCTTGAGTTCTTTGAATATTTAAAGAGAGAATTAACCTCAGCACCAATCGTTCACCCACATGTATGAACTCAACCTTTTGAGCTAATGTATAACGCATCCGATCATGCCATAGGAGCGGACCTAGGGCAAAGAATTGATAAGCTACCTCGAGTGATCTACTATACTATTAAGACCTTAAATGATGCACAACTCAACTATTCTACCACTGAAAAAAAAAAAAAATTAGCTATGATATTTGTACTAGAAAAATTTAGGTCTTGCTTAGTGGGATCTCATGTAGTCATTTGTACTGATCACTCTGCCATTAGGCATCTTCTTTCAAAGAAGGATGCCAATACATGCTTAATTAGATAGATCTTGCTCTTACAAGAATTTGACCTAAAGATCAAAGATAAAAAGGATACTAAAAATGTAGGAGTTAATCATTTATCTAGGTTAGCGATCATACCTACTGAAGAACTACTTGTCAACGAGTCCTTTCCTGGTGAACAACTTATGTCTATCACCATGGAACCATGGTACGTTGATATAGTCAATTACTTAGCCATTGGTCAGATTCCGATGCACTGAAATGCTCAGGACAGAAATCGATTTCTCTCTCAAGTAAAATACTTTATTTGGGATGACCCATATTTATTTAAACAATGACCTGACTTGATTATTATGAGATGCATCCTAGATCAAGAAGTTAGGAGCATTTTGTTCTTTTGCCATGACCAAGCTTGTGGTGGTTATTTTGGAGCTAAAAAGACAGCGGCAAATGTGCTCCAATGTGAATTCTACTAGCCTAACCTATTCAAAGATACTTATGAATGTTGTAAAAGTTGTGTTAGGTGCCAGAAAATAGGCTGAATCACAAAAAGAGATATGATGCCTATGAATCCAATATTGATTGTAGAAATTTTTGATGTATGGGGAATTAACTTTATGGGACCGTTTTAAAATCTTTTGAAAATGAATATATGCTGATAGCCATAGATTACGTATCCAAGTGGATAAAGGTAATACCTTGTAGAACTAATGATAGCAAATTTATTGTAAAATTTCTTAAAGAGCATATCCTCTCCCGCTTTGGTATTCCAAGGGCTATCATCAATGATCGTGGAACACACTTCTACAACAAATCATTTGCATCACTAATAAGAAAGTATAACATCACCCATAAGATGGCCACACCTTATCACCCGCAAACGAGTGGGCAAGTAAAAGTTTCTAATCGACAAATCAAATAAATCCTAGAGAAGAACGTGAGCTCTAATAGAAAAGATTGGTCAGTGAAACTAGTGGATGCACTTTGGGCGTATCGCATTGCCTTCAAGACAAATTTAGGAATGTCTTCTTATAGGCTTGTATTTGGTAAAGCGTGTCACTTACCAGTAGGATTAGAACATAGGGCAATGTGGGCCATAAAATAATTAAACATGAATTTAGATGCAGGTGGAGACCAGAGAAAATTACAAGTGGATGAACTTGAGGAAATTAGAAATGAAACATATGAGAATGCAAAAATTTATAAGGAGAAAACTAAAACCTTCCACGATGAAGTTATCTTTAGAAAATCTTTTACTTGTGGGTAAAAAGTTCTCTTATATAATTCAAGGCTTCACCTATTTCTAAAAAAATTAAGATCTAGATGGATTGGCCTATACATAGTAAAAGCAGTCCTCCCACATGGAGCGATAGAAATTAAAAATTCAAGTAATGGTGCTATATTCAAAGTTAATGGACAACGCTTAAAACCATTCTTAAAATTATCCATTAAAGAAGCTGGGTAGGTTATGATCCTATATAAATCAGAGTAAGCCATAACGTCTAGCTGAAGACGTTAAACTTAGCGCTTTTTGGGAGGCAACCCAAAATTTTATTTTCTGATCTTTATTTTAGTGATTCTTATTTTTAAGAATAAGAGACTACTCCACACGGTCACTCCTAACATTACACGAGATATATCTCGTCCAGATGGTGTTTTTCTTATTTTATTCTTTCTTACTTCATTAAGGACAATGGAAATTAAGTTGGAGGATAAAAGAAACCTTTTTAAAAATATTTTGAAAACACCTTGGCATTTTTTTGAAAATTTTAAATTTTGTATAAATCATGTGCTATGAAAGAAATTTTTAAGCAAAATTGATTAGAAAAAAGTAATAGAGTTAGAAAGTATTGGCTAACTACTGTAGAGAGCCAAGGAGTATACTAGATGGTCAGACTTTTAGTAACCTACTTAGGTCATCTAAAGGCTATTAGTACTTTCATTGCACATGCATACTGACGAGGTAAATTAGGTATTAGTTATAAGGTTAATTGGAGATTCAATTATTACTAAAAATTAGTAATTGATATACACCCTAATAAGAGAAACTTGAATTTAAGGAAAGAGCTACTTGTCTGATAAAATAATAATATATATATATATAAGTCTAAACATTAGTTTTCTATCAAGTAATCGGGCACCTTCACCTAAGTAAGCATTGTTGTTCACGTCAAAAAGTGAGCTATGTGAAGATATCGCTAAAAAAATTAAAATAAATAATATATGTCAGACAATGTGAAAGCTACCTTAGGTCATGTGCTTAATTTAAGGGTGTATAGAATATTGACCAAAGTAAGTGACCATTGTTTCTTACAAGCTAGTACCGAAATATTAAGTTAGCCATCATAAACATAAGTGTTGTAGATCTATAGATAAACTCTAAGAAATTTTTGATAGTTCTGACTGCAAAATTTACTTCAAAAACTCAATACTTAGTTAGAGATATTAGCTAGCTTCTTTCAACCTTAAGCCTATATTTAATTTTGCAAAAAAGAATTATAGTGATGCATGGTTTTATTTTAATTACATTGCTAAGAGACTAGCAATGATTAAGTTGAAGTGTGATAAGTCCATTTATTATCCTAATTTAACCATTAAAATAAATATCAATTATTTTGAATTTATTAAGAATTGATACTTTTTATGGATGTTTACATAAAAGAAACCTATAGATGGAAAGAGTTCAATTTTAGAGTCCAACGATGCATATGGCACTCAAATCAGGACTCGGTTTGCCCAAAAAGGATGAAAGAGATGATTTTGCATGATTTTCGGTGCAAACTAGGGCAGGTGATGTTGAACGAATGGCTAAGAAATTTTCTCATGATATCTGAACGATTTTGAGCGCCCCATTGACTCTAACTTTGATTAGGAGAAAGCCCTAGACAAGCTCTATAAAAAGAGGGGCTTAGGCAATAGTTGGAAGAGAGGAGTTTCTACAAAGCTCTTTTATTCTTCTTTTATTTAGATTATTATATTTAGGCATAGGAAAGAAAAATTATGGAGGGAATGCTGGTGGCAGCAATGCATGGCTAGATTAGGATGATGATGAAGCATGTAATCAGGTTTTATCTTTCTTTTTGTTCTTAATTTCTATGCAATAAAAATTATGCTCTTCTTTATTATATCTTTTGAGTTATTTTTCTAATCGAGGTTTTGATTGGCATACACGGCCTGTACCTTCTATTGAGGTACCGTGATCTCAGGATACGGTACGTGCCTAAGAGAGACAGATCATAGTATGATAAATTAGATCCTTAACCTTGCAATTATTATATAGTTTATACTCTAAGAAGACGTACCGTGAACTCCTGATATGGTCCGTGTCTGACAAGAGATAAATTATTCTAATTTTAAATTTATAAAAATTATTACTATTGAAATATTAAAAAAAGAAGATAAAATATGTTTGCATAGCGGATTCGGATTCTTAGGTTGCTTCTTCTGCTGTTTGAATTTCATTAATTAATTAGTTGTTATCTTTTAATAACCATATTCTTAATATAATCCTCTACCGATAAATTTTCTTTTTCTTTTTTATAAAATAATTACCCTTAATCCCCAAGGATACGATCCCGATTCACCATTAGCTATAGTAGTGAGTAGGTTTTATTTTTGACCGCCAAGGACAATGATCACCCACCCTATTTTGTTTTTTATTATAATTTATTTATTAATTGCATGCATGCCTCATAATTATTATCATTATCTTCATTTTAAATAAGAGATCAAATTTCATAATTTTTATAATTTATGGTAATAACACCTTATAAATATTTATAATAATATGGGTAGTTATGCAATAATCCATGGTGCAAATATATAACATTAAAATCATGCCGATGATTATATTTGAAATTACTTCTCTAATGAGAGTATCGTTAGTTAGGATACCAGCTTAAACTGCAAGCTTTCTATTTCATCTAAATTAATTTTAAATAACTTGATAATTTCCTCATCTGCATTTTCTTAAATAACTAATTAAGTCCTATTTTCTAATTTTTTTAAAATTTGAAATTAACTTTTCATCCTTAATGATAGACTTAATTGATTTATAATATTTTAATTTAATAATAATAATTAAAAGGAAAGAATGTTATCTCTATCAGATAGCTATGAATGGTATCCGACTAGGCATCATCATGTCTAAACTTGCGAATCATCGATTAAAATAATATTACTCACAGCATGAGAGAGTAGAATGCGGTAGTGATAGAAAGAAGAAATTCTAGAGAGATATAGGGCTTAGAAAGAGAATTGTAGAAAGAGGGTGGGGCTTAGAGAGGGAAAGTGATAGAAGAGAGGGAAAAAGAAAAAAATAAAGAAAAGAGGGGAGAGAGCGGATGGTGGGAATAGGGGTCCATCCCCTGTTCCCCAAGCAACTCTAAATTTATATTAGACTTCATAATGTGTTTAGACGGTGACAATATAAAGAACTCTAAACAACTATAATTTCAATTCAATATAAAGTGTTTTATCGTTAATTTTGATTTTGAAGGTCTTTAGTGCTTGGAAACTATAAGTCAAATTTGAACTGCCAAGGATATGAAGCAATCTTAGAGAGCTTTTTTTTATTCCTTTTTAGCATGCTTAAATTTGTTAGCTCTATCAGTTGCACACAAGATAACATGACAAAATATCTAATCATTAAAATATACTATAATTGGTGGTGAGAGTGGGAAGGCGCAAAACAAATCTGGAGATGAGTTGTATCATCCGATGTGTTGATTATGGATGCATAAAACCCCTGGGGTACAACTGATGTCAAGTGAGGAATTTAGTGCAATGTTTTGGCTGTTTGCTGACTATGGTCGGAGGGATTTGTTTGTTATCTGTGGATACTGAATTAATCAGGCACCAGGAAGAACTGGATGAAGAACAAAGAGTTGTAAAATTGTTCAGCAGGTGTTTGATGGTAACCATGACTGAATAATGGATGGAGATTGATATAACCAGAGTATCTTATGTCTCCAAAGCAAAAGAAAGCATTGAAAGTAATTTGTGTTGGGATATCAGCTGTCTATGGGAGTATTGAAATGTCTGACTAGAGGAATTGTCTCTGAATGAAATAAAAACCTCACACCAATGACACAGTTTGGTCTAGCATCTTAAAGTTCCTGGCCACTACCCTTCAAAGGTATTCTTACCTCTCCATTCCACACAAAAACTATTTTGGTGATTTTTACTAGCACCTTTTCTCCACTTCTTAAAATTATATGCGGCTGGTTGCTCTCAATAAAAGATCAGGCTGCATTTTATTAATTTCACAGAAACAGAACTTATCTTCTGCTTAGTTGATGTTCATAATGGCAGTACCTCTAGCACTGATATGGATTCTATTGTATAGACACGTTCTATGCTCAAATTTTGTTGCCATTAGCCAAATAGCAGACAGGTATTTCGAACATAACAACAACATCCAACAAATAACAAGAACATCAGATAGCATTTGAGCAAAAGCCCATCCCAGAAGTACTGCTCAACTCTGTGCACGGTGATGGCTGCACCTTAGAGGCACCACCACTCACATCCTCACACTTCCACGGCACCTCTTGCGCCCCATCACCATGAAGTGTGAGATTAGAAAGACATATCCGAGTGAAGGGTGAGTTCTTGATGCCTTCTATTGCTCCAGGCTGCTGGATATCCACACCCCAGACATTTTTTATGATTAAACCATCGACAACTGGAAGAGCATTTGGATCGTACTTGTCATCAGGATGATCTCCAACGTCACCTGCAATTCTTATAGCCTTTCGAACATCGTTCAGATTCACACCTGAGACAGTAATGTTTCTTATATACCCACCCCTACCAGAATTGGTTTTTATATGTATCCCGACGCCAGTGTTGTATATATGCATGCTCTCCACTAAGACATTCTCCACCCGCCGGAGGTTTCGCTTCCAACTGCAACGCCGGCAAAAGGAGAGGAGCCTGTCAGCCGCCGAATGGTGATGCCAGAGCTGCGGCGGGCATAGGCGATGCCATACTCATCCCACCCACTTTTCACAGCCACCAGATCATCCCCTGTTGAGATATAACAGTCCTCTATGCAGACATTTAAGCTGGAATCTGCAAAAGCCAGTGGTCAGGGGTGAGGGAAGCCATGTTCCAGAAAGAAGAGCTGTCCAGCGTCTATTACTCCACCTAGCAGAACATAGATGATGCAAGTGAAATACAAGGGTATGTGGAAGACTGCAATATAACTCCTCCAATGATAGAATATTGTCAGGCTCTTCTATCATTTAAGACAAGATGACTGAATATGTTTTTTTTTTCTCTCTTTTTTTTTCTTTTATCATCTGTGGCAAGAGACTAGGATCAGTACAATCAGAATACCTGGATCCACTCCATCTGTGTTAGGAGAGTCGTATGGAGCCAACACGGTCACATTTTTTACTACCACATTGCTGCAAAGACAGAGAAAGACATAGCATTTAGAATTTATAGATGTTAAAACCCTTTTTCAGATTTCACAGATTTCTTGTTTTAAAACACCCATTGCAAACAAAATATATTGGGTAGAGATGAAAAGGATGCAGCTTGGCTCAAGAGCAGTCAAACCAAAAGCTTGACATAAGTAATGTCATGTTCATATCCAATGTTTGGTCGGATCGATTATAATTTACAATGACCTGATATTTTTCTAACAACTACACATTTCCAGATGATATGATCTCTTTGAAACTTTCGCACAAGGTAGCTTAGCATGTTATATCTTAGAGGGAACTAAACAAAGCTGAGGAAAATTTATTTAGCATGTGACAAACCAAATCAAGCTTCCTTGAGGGATTCTGCATGAACCCTCAATTCTATTTTCCTTATAATTAAGTTTGGAAAATGTACTAAATTAAAAGAACATGAAAAGAAATAAAGAACACTGTGTTAGTGTAAACTTTAGCCAATGAAGAATTTTCACTAAGCATCAACAATCATGAAACAACTAGATGAATGATGAATTTCACAACAACTGGAGATTTCTGAAAAATGTAGGAACATATAGTAGTTCCGATGAGGTTACAATGTTAATTTTGAGCGACAGGTTTCAATGTAATTTTCACTAAGCCAACATTATTCATAGTAGCAATATATACCAATTTGAAGGGTTTGACATCATTTGAGAGATGTTATTGTGAATTTGCCACCACAAATAAACGTGACATGATATCAATGATTTCTTATGATACTTTTATTGAAAGAAGCATGTTAAAGTTCACCATTTCAGTAGAATATAAGATCATTCAGAGCCTTGACAGGGAAAATAAAGATGCAACAAATTTAAATTTCTCATGTTCACCTGCAATAAACAGGGTGAATATTCCAAAATGGTGAATTTTGGAAGACTACATTATAAATAATGATATCGGTGGAATGCATGAGCTCCAAGAGATTTGGTCTTGTGAAAGGTAGGGTATTTTGCCTCCACATGTTCCACCAGATCTCACCTTGGCCATCAATTGTCCCATTCTCACCTGTGAATAAGTAGTGGCACCCAAAAATAAAAAATAAAAACATGTGAATTTTTAAGCAGAATACCATATTCATTAGTTCATAGAATTATATTAGTATACATTAAAATAAATTAAAAACTAAATAAAATGAATACATACAGCCATACCTGCATATTGGCATACATATGCAAATATACAAGGTGTGCATCGCAATGCATTCAAATTCATGATCAAGTTTTGGGTATGGATAAGACAGCCGTTTATTATAGACAAAATTATTAAGTAGAGAGAATGAAGATGGTGCAGTCAAAAGTAAGACGAAAATTATGAGTTCCAATTGATGCACAGAAAAAATTATTACCGATAAAGTATTGAAGCAATTACAACATTAAGTTGTTTGATGCATCATGTTATAGTTGTGGGTTTTCAAATATTGTCTAGGTTAGCTGTGTGTTCTGCATTGCAGATGTAATAGATATTGTCTTCTTTTCCTGCATCTGGACCTGCAGGACATCTTGAAACGGCTGCTATTCTAATTCAAAATAGAACCAAATAATGTTAAATACATGGAGAACTGTAAATGATTCAGTCGCTTCTAACAGTTGTTTTAAATAAATAAGTAAATAAAGGGCAAAAGGAGTGATTCAAACTCAACACACTCAGATCGAATCCTTTTCACTCCATCCAAATCATTTGATATGACCAGATTAAAATATGTCAAGTATCAGAAGACTAACATTATCTCACTGTTTCCATGATTATGCATACCATTGTTCTTGTTCCCACCGGTGTTAAGAAATGGGTCTTAGAGGTGCTGAAATAGCAATGTAACAAAATAATTTAAACATTGTAGCAAAAGCAGCAATGTGACAAAATGCACCTGTTATTATCACATCATGAATTCCATTTCCATGAATCAGACTCATATATCTCCCACCCGGCAGCTCCCGCCCCTCCCATATGATGGCAAAGGAGCGATCAAAGGCCAGCTCGATGTATCCTGCACCATTGAATTAAGGAATAAGGAAGAAAAAAATGAGCACCTAAAACTTTCAAACACTGCTCTCTCCACTAATCACCCATAGATCTGGCCCAGAAAAACAAAAAAAAAAAAAAAAATACCACCTTTCCGCTACTTCTAGACTATCTAGGAGAAATCATCTCATCAATGGTTCTGTTCAGCACAATACGTCCAAAGAACAAAGAGCACAAACAATAACCTAATCCTACTGGCTAGAATGTGTACTTATCTTTGATTGATATCAGGAATAGGTTCGAAAAAGGACAATATTTTTTGTGACGAAAACGAATCACTTGTTTAGAAAAAACAAGTAGAGGGGAAAATGAAGATGACACCTGGGAGGCCTTGATGACGGCGCCCCTGGCGAGGAAGAGGGTCATGCGGCTGGTGAGATTGAAGGCCCCCGTGAGCCAGACCCCCGGCGGGACGTAGAGGAGGGTGCCCCCGGGCAACCCCCGCCGCTCGATCTCCGCCACGGCCCTCTGGAACGCCGCAGTGTTGAGAGTCCGGCCATCCCCAACACCGCCGAAATCCGCCACCGACACGGTCACCTCCCGCTTCTTCATCGGCACTATCCCCGAGCACGTCTCCTCCCCCTCCGCCGCCGCTGCCGGCGAGCCCCATTCCACCAGGAGAAGGATTGCTGTCAGTACCATCGCCACCGGTGATCGTGACGCCATCTTCAAGAAAGCAAAAGAAGATGAAGCGAGGGTTTCGTCAGGCAGAAGCGAAGAAACGATTCGAGCATGAAACTCCAAAGAGAAAAGCTCCAAGAAAGGCTTTTCTTTCCATAAAAATTATAGCTTTTAAATGGATTTGATTCGAGATAGAAGATTAGAAGCGAGGTGTGTTGTCGGAATAAGCAATTGCAGTACGAGACACCAATTAACAGAAAGCTCCAAAATGAGTTTTTTTTAATGAGAAAATTGGTTTTTTAATATGGATTTGAGCTTTTAATGGAGAAAATATGGTTTTATAATACGGATCTGAGCTTTTGATGAGGAAAAAATAGATTTTTTAGGTATATGATTAGACACGGAAGATTAGGAGCGAAGGAAGTGTCGGTGATCCAAGAAGGCGGCTCCAAAAGAGCGAGTTAAAAAAGATTAATACGAAGCGGAGGAGAAGAAAGAACCAAAGAGAAAGGAATATAGAAGAGGAGGGGGCGATCGAGAGATTTGGTACCACTTCAGAGGTCTGGAATAAGGGGAAGGAAGGGAGGAGTCTATCGGAGAGTGGATGTCGAGAAACCTGAGAGCGTTTTTTCTTGGCCACACGGGAAGCAGAGCACCTCCGCCGAGCAGTGAAGTTGGAAACAAGAAAGAAGAGAAGAATGTTTAGGTAGAGCACAGGACTTCCGTAGCGTTGTTTAGGAACATCATCTCCGCAGGACAAGACGGAAGGAAAGCGAATCGACCGCGTTTGGATCCTTCTTTTTTTTTTTTCCCGCTGCCCAGCCTTGAAGGGAGTAAACCGAGGGCCCGCGCGGATTATGGAAGAAAACAACGGCTGCTGTAACCTTGTTGTCGCCTGTCGGCACCCCCCTTGCTAGAGTGATCTAATAGATATCATTTTACTTTTATTAAAAATAAAACTCACGTAAATAAATATTTAATATAATTTCTATGTCTTACTTTTACTTTTAATAAATAATATATAATATTTAAAAAGGGATTCGAATTTTTTAAACGTTAAAAAAAAAGGGATAAAAGAAAAATGTGAGGCATTGGAGAACTAATGCTTAAAAAACTATAGATGAGAAATATAATTATAATTATATAAATAATATAATAAAATTATTTATGATTTAAGATAACAATGACCTTAAATTAGATTGACAGCTTCATGAAATAATGATTTTTTAAATAAATATTATAATAAGAATAAAATATAATTTGATATTAACATTTTTCATCTTAATACTTTTTTAAAAAATAAATCATCAATAATGGGCGTATAAAGATTAAAGAGAGGGAATAGGGTTAGAGAGGAATTAGGGAAGAAGAAGGATGGAATCCATCCTAAAACGACGGGCTTAGGCTTTAAGCCTCTGACAACCGTGCAGTGCTTCATTTAAGGACGCGATGGCAGGGTGGCCACTATCAACTGCTGGCTGCTCAGAGGAGAACGGATGTGGCGCTTGGGGCCGAGCCGCCGGGCCGGAGCCACAAAGATAACGAAAAAGACTTTATACATAGCATTCGGCGCAAATTCTATATTAATTATATATATAATATTTATAAAAAATATTAAATAATTTTATAATATTTTAATAAAAAAATATTTTTTCAGTTTTAAAATTACGATACTATAGTTATAAAATTAAAACATTCATTTATAAATTTACTAACCATAATTATAAAATTATCATATCCATTCAAAAAATGTGTTTAAACATAACTTCTAAAAAAAATTGAATTAGTATTAATGCACTGACACATAGTTATAAAATTAAGACATCAAAAAAAATTATATATTAAATTTACGATATCATAATTATAAAATTATAACACACATTCAGAAAACATATCTATACATAAATTCTAAAAAAAAATAAATAAGTATTATACGTCACATATAATATCTCAGTTGTAAATTAGTTACAAAATTGATATATTCGTTAAAAGTTAAAAAAAAAATTATGACATATAAATTTATAATATCGTAACATATATTTAGAAAACTACAATGCAGTCTTTATATAAATTTAAAAAAATAAATAAATATTAATATACATCGTACTAAATATCAAATTATAAATTAAAAAATTTATGTAAAATTTACTTAAAAATGATGTACAAAACTTTTACGATAAATAATGCTGCGCTAGGGTTGGATCGGGGAAACGTTCGTCCTCGCTTTAAATTCGTTAAAGAAAAATAAATAAATAAATAACAGAGCTGCGATTGGATCGAGGCTACTGACCCACCAATGGGAGGAGGGCCGGCGGATGACTCGCTTCCGTGGGGGTCCCCCATCGGTACATACTTCTTCCATCTTTAGGTGACCGTATCTCTGACAGGATCCAATGGCGATATCACATCACTCGCATTAACTCAAAATCACATGGCCAGCACGCTGGCAGCCCTATGGTCAAAAGTGGCAATTTTGGATAAAATTTATGAACACATTTGAACTTCATTTAAATAAATTTAAAGTAAAAATTAAATTAAATTATTAAATATAATTTATAAGAAAATCTTATTTTGAATTGTGTTGAAATTAATTAATAATTAATTTGATTATTAAATAAATAAATTTATTTAATAAAACTCATGAACTTAACATTATTATTTCATCATCATACTGAATTATTAAATGAATAAATTCAACATATTTAAATTGAGCTTAATAAATATATAATTATTTTATAATTAAATCAGTATTCAACAAACTATAATTTATGTTGTATAAGTTATGTTATGTAATTTATGAAATACATGGAATGAATTTTGATCAAAGTTTTTAATATGGTTAATAAATATATTGAATTCAGATTAGTGCATTCCCTCTCACTTTTAAGTTAATATGATTATGGTTTATTGTTATGATTTGTTGTCTTTACCGGTTGTTGCCGAAGTGTTTCTCGGTGCGTTTTGTTTATCTCGCTCTCTAAGGGGTTATTTGGATTGAGAAAATGGAAGAGAGGGGAAAGGGTTGAAAGAAAAAGATTATAAATTATTTTGTTTGAAAGATAAGTAATAAATAAATAAATAAATAAATAAATAAATAAATAAATAAAGTAATTGATTCTCTTGTTTTTCTTTTGAAAAGGATAAATTTGTTAGCTTTTAAATCAGAAATAGGCTAAACAAATATTTAAGTTATATTTTAAAAAAAAATTAAAATATTTTTTTATTTTTTTATTAATTATTACATAATTTTTTTTCCTTTTTATCTAAATCAAATAATTAATATTTTTTTATTTTTAAAATAATAATAATAATAAATTATTATTATTATTTATATTCCTTTCCTTCAAAGGATTCGAACAAAGCGTAAGACGTGCATTCGAGTGCAACTTTTGAGTGCGCGTCGCCGTCGCCGTCGCCGTCGCCCATCCCGAGAGCATGCGCGCACTTGGTTTCCATCGCCCACAATTATAGCCGTGCAATTTGCGTCAGCTGAGCATGGGACGTGGACCAGCGATGTGAGACGCATCGAGCTTGAGAGGTTCGGCCGAGGACCGGGTTTGGTGACAAAAGCAGGATAGAAGAGGGTTCAAGAGCATAATGTTAGTCAAGCTCTTCTATTGGCATGAAATCCACTTGAGTAACCAAAAAAAGGCTTTTTATAACAGCAATAGATATGAAAATAATTGGCCCGCCTCCATGAATGGCATGACACCAACGTGATTAACCGAAAAACTTTCCATGATAGCTACAAAAGGATGCCGATCCTCTTCATGCAACCTAAGTGATAAAAATTTTTATCATCAATCAAGGCTTGTGGTAAATTTTTATCAGTCATACAATTAGGCAGTGTTTGATAAAGAGGGATATTCTCTGGATATCCCTCCTTATTTTCAAATACTATAGCTAGAAGGGATGAATCTGAAAAAATTTAAGCAGAGGGTCATCCCCTGAACTTATTCCCTAGGAAACTTAGGAACAACTAAAGTTATCCCTTGATTACAGACTTGTGATTTAAAAAAATGCTTATTCCTTCAGCTATCTCTTGGATAAATGCTATCCCGTACATTTATCCAGAGATAGCTTTTGGACTATCAAACACTACCTTAAGGTGCAATGTTTCATAAAAATTGTTCTACAACAAACAAATAAATAAATAAATAATAAAAAGGCTCAAATTTAGACTCAAGTTTTTATTAGAATAAAGTGAGAAAAAAAATCGAACTAAATATTACAGCCAAGTGTCTTACAAATGCTTAACTATAATTTTTTTAGGAAGGATGTCAGCATAAATCATTAAAATAAACTTCGTTATTGAGATTCTTTTTGGCATGATTTAGCACTAAGAAATGTTATAATCCTGCACATAAAAGCACTCCAAGCAAGCATTTGCTGGATGGACAAATATCAACATGAGCAGCTGGACGCACTCCTAGTCAATTTCTTCTCTCAAGGCCCACCGATCTTGCTGGCATATCAGTGTGAGTGCTTTCTTGTAATGACAATTTCTAAGTTAAGCCGTTCTATGGATTTCTTAATGGTGGAGACATCAGACATGCTCTTATCTTATATTTCTTTTCTTTTAATAAGCTCATTTAGAAACTAGTTATTTCTTTAAAGCCAAAGTTTTCTTATGGCTGGTTTTGAAAAATAAAATAAGCACAGGAGAAGTCCCCGCCAAATTAAAAGTACTAAAAAGGTCTGCTTGTCGTCCTCTCTGCGAGATGTGGGAATAAATTAGCAGTAGTCTTTTCATCGGCTGTCGTTTTAATTTAAGGTAACGGGCAAAATAGGCTTGAAATAGGCTCGAAAGTTGGTTATCTTCTTATATGAATGAATAAAAAATTATAAGAATATTTAATTTATATTAAAAAAATTAAAAAAAAAGTTTACTTATATGAAAATATTTTTCTTAAAGCTTAAGCTTCTTAGGCTCACTATAAATTGAGAGCTTGAGAGTGATGCGTAGTATTACCTCCGCGCATGCACAATAGGCGCTTTATAGGTGCACACATACACATCATCGTGAGAAACTTGTGAGGGGCTTTAAATTTTTTTATTGATCACGAGGATCTGTCGAAATGAGGATCGAGTTATATGATTATCTTATCATGCAATGAATCGGTATATCAAAGACTATCTTTGATCAAATCTGATCAATTAATTCAAATTCTAATTAAACCGTAGGATTGCTTTCAAAGAACACCTAAAACCTATAAATAGGACCTTAGACCCTTGCATTTCATTCTATTCTGAATTGAGTTCAATTAATCCAATTCGTTTCATTTCCTTTCTTAGGCATTTGCATTATCTCCTTAGAAAAGTATAGTTATAGTGCATTAAAAAGAGAGAAAGATTCTTAGTTCAATATTTTTGATGAATTGTAGTGCTGCTTTCATCAAAAGAATACTGTTGTATCCTGAAAGACAATCGTCATTCAGACCGTAAGCATCGTTGCAAAATAAAATTATCTTAAGGATATAGAATGTAACTCTAAACTTAGTCTTATCAATTAGATAGTCACTATCTGCACCAACAGTATCATATCAGTTTTATAGGTTTTGCTATTGGTTCGAGAGGAAGGCCTTAAAAACCTACGGGATCTTTGGTCAGAATGGAGGCATAAGACGATTTTGAAATGGCTTTCAACACCTTGGAAGCAGCTTGCAATGGCACTTTGATGGCAGATTAAACAGAATTCAAAAGTCTTCCTCACAGAATTGGTTAATCAGACCACACTCACCCCAATCATTCGCTCCTTCAAATTCTGGAGTGATTTCTGTCCGAAAAAGTGGATTGAGAATCATCTCAAGTTGTTGCAGCTCTTTCCTGGACTTGTTTGATCCTTTTTGGTTTAACATCGATGCACTTTAATTATTCTTCATCCTCTGCATTGTAATTAACATTTGAAGTTCATCATTTGCACCAAACTTTATTTTTGTATATTAAATATTATAGATTGCTAGTTATTAAAAAATATCTACACTGAGAGAGCATTCCATATTGATTTCTATCGTTTTTTATTTCTAAATTATTTCTTTTAATCAGTTATATATTAAATAGTTACTTAATGTTTTTTTTGAAAAAAAAGCTAAAGAAGGGAGGGGTTTGGAGACAGCTTATAACGTAGTCACCATCAAAACTAAATATTAATTCATTCTATATTATTATAGAATGCGAAATCCTAATCTACATGCACGTAAAGTTCGTACGTCTCACTCTCCATGCTATCCCAGCCGACTCTACCATCCCGCATTTACTCAACCTCCTTTCTCCATCCCACATTATATTTATATCCTCACGTTAACTCCATGCGTTGGTTGACAACAGGAACAAAATCCTTGCAGCATTATTATCTTTTTTTGCGTCAGCTTTAACTTTGACAAGATTTAACTCGTGAAGTGAAGAAATATCGATGCGATGAGATAAATAAACAATTTCAATTTTTTATTCAATGTAATTAAATTTAAATTTTAAAATTGTTAATTTAAATAAAAACTAGAGATAGGATAAATTATATATATATATTAATTTTTTAATTAATTGTTTTGCAATTATATATTAAAAGATAATTTTCCTTTAAAAAAATAAAGTTTAATTATATATATATATATATATATATATATATATATATATATATATATATATATTGTTTACAATGAAAGCCTACGGTTATAAAATTAACCATCTTGATGCTTAACAAAGTTTCTCACTTGCTCCTTTAAAATTATTGTTTACAATGAAAGCCTACGGTTATAAAATTAACCATCTTGATGCTTAACAAAGTTTCTCACTTGCTCCTTTAAAATTATATATTTTTATATAATAATATTTATAATTTATTTAACTTGTTTATATGAATAGCATAAAAGAAAAATAATTGACCTTCTAGTTTGAATCATTTTAGATCAGTTAATCAAACTGACTTAATTTTTACTCTTAATTAACAATTGAAGCAAACTATGAAAACTAAATTGTAAACTACAAGTTACCCTTAACTAAGCTATCAATTGCTCCTACAGTACAATGAGATAAATATTTTTGATTTAAAGTATGTGGATTAGATCCACATCGCTTCTATTGCAACCTTCTTCTATATTTTACAATATTGATCAAGACAATAATAGGCAACTACTTTAAAACATTCAGCAACTTTTGTTGGGCAACAAGTGGTATCAGAGCAGCGTGCTCTTGATTTCTATAGCTTTGAGAAGCTTGGAGCTAAAGATTATTAGCAATCCAAATGGGTTCAGTTTTGACTGAGGAAGAGTCAACTCATATACCACCTCTATTTGATGGCACAAATTACACTTATTGGAAAGCACGTATAAAAATTTTATTCAAGCACTTGATTATGATTTATGGAGTATCATAGTCAATGGACCTCACACACCCACTATTAAATCTGATGGTATTGATATTCCCAAACTGGAAACGGAATGGGATGTGCATGATAAGAAGATGGCTCGCTGAATGCTAAAGCCATGAATGTATTATATTGTTCTTTAGATGCCAATGAATTTAATCGTATTTCTACATGCATATCGCTAAGAAAATTTGGAATAGACTTGAAGTTACCCATGAGGGTACCAATCAAGTTAAAGAATCTAGAATAAATATGCTTGTACATGAATATGAATTGTTTAAAATGGAATCATATGAAAGCATTGGTGATATGTTTGCAAGATTCACTAACATTATTAATGGGCTAAAAAGCCTTGAAAAATCTTATACTAATGGTGATCTTGTTAGAAAAGTTTTGAGATCTTTGCCTAGGTCTTGGGAGGCCAAAGTTACTGCAATTCAAGAAGCCAAGGACCTCAACACACTATCTCTTGAAGAACTAGTTGGTTCATTGATGACTCATGAGCTTCAGCAGCAACAACATTTTGATGAAGAACAATCCAAAAACAAGAGAATATTGGGACTAAAGAATACAACCCTAAATGATGAGAATGAGAGCACCTCAAGTGAAAGTGATGAGGAAAATGATCTAGCTCTCATTACAAGGAAATTTGAGAATTCATAAGAAACAAATTTAAAGGAAGAAAGAGAGCATTAATGAAGGGAGAGCCAAGCAATGAAAAAGAATATGAAGTAATTTGTTATGAATGCAACAAACCGGGACACTACAAGCCAGATTGTCCATATCTAAATAAAGGTCTCAAGAAATTTAAAAAGAAGGCTATGATAGCTACATGGAGCGATAGTGATGCATCAAGCTCTGAAGAAGAAGAGAAGAATGAAGAAGAAAATCTTTGTCTTATGGCAAACAATGAAGAGGTAAACCCTAACTTGTTAGATGATTTTACATTTGATGAATGCATGGTGCATTTTATGAATTAATTGATGATTTCACAAATCTCAGTTCAAAAAATAAAGATTTGAAAAATCAAGTTCAAAATCTTACTTTAGAAAAGGATAAACTATTAGAAGAAAATGAAGTTTATTACAAGAAAACATGAATTTGAAATGAAGTAGATAGATTGAAACCTATTGTAGATAAGTTTACTTTGAGTTCTACTAAACTTAACATGATTCTTGAAAATCAAAGAGTTGTTTTTAACAAAGCTGGCCTAGGATATAATCCTTTAAAAGACAAAAATTTCTAAAAAAAATTTATGTGCATACTGATGATTCAACTAAAATTACATGCTTTAAATATGGTAAATTAGGACACAAAGCATATATTTGTCACACACACAAAGTTAAACAAATATGGGTTCCAAAAGGAACTATTTTAGCTAACCCTAAAGGACCCAAGAAAGCTTGGATACCTAGAAGCAAAACTTGATATTATGGATGCAGGTGTGTCTTGCAACCCGTGGAGCAAAAAGAAAATGATACTTAGATAGCGGGTGCTTAAGACACTTGATGGATGATGAATCTCAATTCATCACTTTGAATGCAATTGATGGAGGAGTGGTTACCTTTGAAAGTAATGACCAAGGTAACATTATTGGCATTGATAAAATTGATATCACTCCCTCTACTTATATTAATAATATCTTGCTTTTAAATGGATTGAATCATAACTTGTCTAGCATTAGTCAATTTTATGAAAAAGGTTTTAAAATTATTTGTTGAATCATCTCTTTGCATAATTACAAATCCTCTTGATGACTGCATGAAAGTCATTAGTCATAGGCATAGTAATGTTTTATTGTTAACACTACAAGAAAAATAAATATTGCGACGCCCAAATGCATCGCAATTGCGTCGCTAAACATGCTATTGCGACGCAATAGCGATCGCAATGACGTCGTCGCTCAGATGTACGTCGCAATATCCATTTGTCGTAATTGCGTCGCAATATTGCGACGCATCCATATGCGTCGCTAAATTAAAAATTAAATTATAATATTAAAATATTATTAATATTGCGATTCATTTGCGATATTGCGACGCATTTTTGCATTGCAATTTTAATATAGATATAATAGCGACGCAATTTGCGTCGCTAAAGCGTCGCAAATAAATTTTTTTTAAAATATTATGACGCAGGTCATTGCATCGCAATATTTAATAATAATATTTTAGATATAATAGCGACGCAATTTGAGTCGCTAATGCGTCGCTAATTAAATTTTTTTTTAAATATTGCGACGCCAGGTCATTGCGTCGCAATATTTAATAATAATATTTTAAAAATATTAGCGATGCAATTTGCAGTCGCTAATGCGTCGCTAAATAAATATTTTTTAAAAAAAAATAAAAATTTAAAAATTAAAACGGTTAATACAATTTCGTTACATTTAAATATTGATCGAAACATTCTTCACTCATATTGATCCAAACATAATCATTCAATTTCAAAAATAATTAATATATTAAAATTTTGAAGTTTTCATGTACAACATAAAAAAGAAAAAAAATACATCAAGAATCTGAGCGATCACGTGGAGGCTGTGGAGGCTGGAGACCTGCGACAAGCGGCTAACCATATCCTGCAAATGACGCATCTCATCTCGCATGTCTGCAATCTCCTGATCCCGGCCTCGCATACGATCCTCGAAATCCTGCTCGACCTCCTGCCGAACCTCCTCCTGCAATAGATCTCCGAATGTCGTCTAAACGCTCGGCAGGAATATCACCAGAATATCGCGAGCTGGAGGCCTGATGGGGAAAATATGCAGAAGCTCTAGTGCCCAGACCATAGACCCTGCGGTCTCGCGGCTGGGCACCAACAGCCTCCAAAAACACACGCCGACTCTCCTCTGCTGAGAGTTCGACGGGCGTCTCCCCATCAGTGGAGTCGACCTGCGATGCCTGGGAGCGAAGCTCCTCGACTCGTGTCTTTGAATTATAAAATCAACAATAAATGAGTTAATAAATTTCTCGAAATAAAATTTTAGAAATTAAACAGATACTACATAAAGCTAATTTCTTACCGCAACCTCCCGTGATCGCGTGTCGACCCAGGAACCGTCCCTCCTGGTGTGTGTCGCCCTGAATAGACGAAACTCACCAGGATCTCCGCCCTCCTGCTCAGACTATAACAATAAAAAAATTGATATTAATACAAATATTTGTAAATAACTAAAATAGTAATTAAATTATTTATGTTTTCTTACCATACGCGTCTGTGCTCCTGAATCGAAATGGAGCCCGAAGTATGGCGGGAGAGACCCGTGCCAGGACCGCCCTTCT